>PVHX01007647.1:0-89698 GCA_004024805.1 Geosciurus inauris
CACCATTTGATCCAGCTATCCCACTCCTTGGCCTATACCCTAAAGATTTAAAAACAGCACACTACAGTAAAGCAGTCACTTCAATGTTTATAGCAGCACAATTCACAATTGCAAAACTATGGAAGCAACCCAGATGTCCTTCAATAGATGAATGGATAAAGAAACTGTGGTGCATATACACAATGGAATATTATTCAGCAATAAAAGAGAATAAAATTATTCTCTTTGCAGGCAAATGGATGGAATTGGAGAATATTATGCTAAGTGAAGTAGGCCAATCCCAAGAAACCAAATGCCGAATGTTCTCTCTGATTAGTGGATGATAATACTTAAGCGGGGTGGGAATGGGGAACATAGGAGAAATGGAGGAACTCTAGATGTAGTAGCGAGGAGGGGGGAGGAAGGAAAGGGGAATGGGTATAGTAAAGATGGTTGATTGAGATCGTCATTACCATCCTTGGTGCATGTATGAAGACACAAATGGTGTGACTCTATCTGGTTTGCAACCAGAGAAATTGGAAAAATTGAGCTCTACATATGTACTATGACTTGAAACGCATTTAAATAAAATAATTAAATTAAAAAATAAAAAAAAATCTAGTCAAAATGACTGTGACTTTAAGTACAAATATAAAATACATAACCGATTTAAGTCATCTTTCTAAGAAAAAAAATTTTTTTTGGTACCAGGGATTGAACTCAGGGGTACTAGACCACTGAGTCATATTCCCAGCCCTATTTTTTGTGTTTTATTTAGAGATGGGGTCTCACTGAGTTATTTAACACCTTGCCATTGCTGAAGCTGGCTTTGAACTCGAGATTCTCCTATCTCAGCCTCCCAAAGTGCTGGGATTACAGGTGTGCACCACTACTCTAGGCAGAAAAATTCTTGGAGATACTTCTTTAAATACCCAAATAATTTACATACTATAAGAAAATAGTAATTACTTGTAAACATATGCATATATTTATGTTATATATTACAGGTAATGCTGGTGTGCATATAAAATTAGTTCTTGTGCTTCTGGACCTTATAGTTTTGAAAATTAGAAGAAAAATATGTGGCGGTGCCACCTTGAGTGTTGGCACATTCTTGCCCTTGAAGTCTGTCTGAGAGATGGCTGCCACACTGGTTGCCTGATCATCCAGCCTCCTTCACAAACCAGAATCTCCTTCAATCCAGGACAACACAGTCTCCATTTCCCTCATCTTCCTTCATTCAATTTCTTTGGCAATATTGCAATAGAAGTTTAAAGTCCAATTGTTAAAGTTGATATCACTGTCCCAACACTATTTCTGTGACCTTGAACAGATTATATAACCTCTCTGGGTCTGTTTCTCTATGAAAAGTGGACCATAATGGTACCTACCTTTCCAGTGTTATTAAAGAACTGCATTATCCATTTCTACTAAATACTTATAACACTGTCTTGCTCACAGGAAGCTTAAATAAGTGTTAGCTGCTGATATTCTGAAATATTCTATACTATTCTGATGCAGGAGGAAAAATGGGTTATAAGGAATTAAACAAATTGAATGCTACAATTTTTCAATGATTTAGGATTAAATTTCAAATGAGTATTTTTTCCACACAAGAGTAGGAAATAATATTCTTGTGGAAATAGTCTCTGGAAGGGAAATTTGAAAAGAACTAATCTGTAAAAGAAACCAAATCTTTGCCCCACCAATTTCATTCATGGAGATAAAGTGGACATGAGCTATATATTTACTGTGCTTATGGTAATTGTAGCCTTGTCTATAAAAACCAAAAAGCCAAGAATTATTAATAACTCAAGCAGGGGAGTAGTTAAAATGTTGTGATATAACAGAACACCATGTTTCCATTGAAAAAGATGTCTTAATCTCTTTTCTTGACTGGAAAGAAATTCACAATATTTTGAGTGAAAAAAACAAGTTTAATGTATAGAGTTTGAATTCATCTTTAATTTAAAACATATTATGTATGCACAGGAAGTTCTAGAACAATAATGTCTCAGAGAAGAGTAGCTATATCTCTGCATGCTAGAATTCTGAGTATTTTTTGTCAGTTTCTAATTTCACTACTCATGGCAAGAATCTTCCTAAAGCAATATATTAAAACTAATTTTTAGTTTCTTCTTTGTCCACCTGTATTTTCTAATTTTCAGTAATTAGCATGTATGACTTGTGCAAAAAGAGGGAAAATGTATTTTAAAACAAATTAAGCCACTGAGAAAGGTTTATTGTTTCCTGCAGCAGGAAATGTGCGATCTGTAACTTGTCAATTATGAATGCAATGCTCTAATATGCTTTCCTATTTTTTCTTTTAATATCATCAGCATGGGGCTGGGCATGGTGGCACATGCCTGTGATCCCAGCAACTCAAGAAGCTGAGGCAGGAGGATCACAAGCTCGAGACCAGTCTCAGCAATTTAGTGAGGCCCTCTACAACTTAGTAAGATCCTGTCTCAAAAAATAAGAATGTCTGGGAGTGAGGCTCAGAAAAGAAAAAAAAAAAAAGAGGAAAAACAAAAGAGGAAAGTTTACACCTTCCTCTCCTCCTGCCCCCGGGGTTCATTTCCAAGTACAAAAAAAAAAAAATCTTGTTTTACTAAAGTAAACATGAGTTCTAGATCACATTCATTCATTAGGAATGCAGACAAATGAAAAGGAGATAGAAGAGGTAAAGACCCCCCTAAAACAAATCAAATGCATCTTTAGATAATACAGAAAAAGTGCTTAGAAGGCCAAAGTGAAAATAAAGTCCACTCTTTTCTTTCAATCCAACAAAATATTTCCATTTCTCTGTGTTTAGTCACTCTGGAAATCAGATAGGATTACACTGGATTTTGTAAGCAAGACAAAAAATTATGTGTAGGATCCACATTGCCAACAGTCTTAGATTACATTAATCATTTTTTGGCTTGGCCAGAATGCTTTAAAAGAAAAACCTTTTAAACTTTAAACCATGGCTTTAGTTTGAAGACTTATGTGAGTGAGGTAAACCTTCACCTGTAGACTCCAGATGTCCTCTTGCTGTAGAGCAGTGAATGGCTGCTTCAGGAAAAGTGGGTTTTCCTCACAGTAGAATTCCCTCAGCTTCAGATGCTGAAACTTTTAAAACAAAATAAGAACAAAATGACAGATTTCACCTCCAAAGTTACATCTTCAATAAAATTAGACTAGAATTATTTAAGATATTCTGAATTAATATTTTTAAAATGAGATACATTCTAGTCATTAAAAGCATAAGAATTTTTTTTTTTTTTTTGGTACTGGGGATTGAACTCAGGGGCACTTGATCATTGAGCCACATCCCCAGCCCTATTTTGTGTTTTATGTAGAGACAGGGTCTCACTGAGTTGCTTAGTGCCTCACTGTTGCTGAGGCTGGCTTTGAACTCACAATTCTCCTGTCTCAGCCTTCCAAAGTGTTGGGATTACAGGTGTGAGCCACCGTGCCTGGCTTAGAAACATAAGAATTTTAATGCTGGCATGAACGGGCAGGATCTTAAATGTCACTAGTCACATCCCCCTTACTGAGTGGTTGAGAACATTTGCTGAAGGTCACCGAACTGGTCAGTGCTAGAATGGGGTTTAATAATTCAAATGCTGGGAACATTTTGGAAATATATGTTAGAAAACCAAGCATGATGAAAAATATTCTGAAATACACCATACTCCAAATTTCAAAGATTGTCTTATCATCCATTTATGTTCAGTAAGGAGCCCAAGAACTTATGTGGTTTGTAAGGTTAAACTCATTAAAGGAATTACATCTCTGATTCTGAATCCCAGCTATAAAATGAGGACAATAAAAACCTATTTTCAAGTGGATGTTGATCCATAATTGGGGGAGGGCGCATGGGGAGAATGGAGGAGCTTTCCCTCAAAGGAAGGGGCATGAGGATAGGAAAGATGGTGGAATGAGATGAACATCATTACCCTAGGTACAGGTATGACTGCACATGTGGTGCTACTCTACATCATGTACAACCAGAGAAATGAAAAGTTGTGCTCCATTTGTGTACAATGAATCGAAATGTATTCTGCTATCATGTATGACTAATTAGAACAAATAAGAAAATTTTTAAAAAGAACCTATCTTCAGTGTTATGCTGGTCAACCAGTTCCCTGAAAGAAAGGTTAAGTGAGGGAAAGAGAGGAAGAAAGAAGAAAAGAAGGGAGGAAGGCAGGAAAGGGGGAAGGGAGGAAGAAAGAAAGACCCTAACACAGAGTTGGAAAGACGTGCAAATTCTACTCTTGCAAGCCAGAGTAAGTTGGCTTCGTCACAACACAGCATCTCACAAAATTTATGGGAGAATTAGATTTCTGTGGTCTCAGCCCGGGATTTGAAAGATAGCAAGCACTCAACAAAGTACAAATAATTGATTTAAAACATCTTTCCAGGATACCATGTCATTAGGTTTCAAAAGTTACAGTAAAGTTTGTACAACATAGAAAAGACTTCTAAATAAAACAGCAGTTCAAGGCCTCTTTTGTATCACATTTTTTGCTTTCTTAATGCAGTCTCACATGATAGCAGCCATATGTAAATGCTGGTTGCTGGAATTAAAAGGGGTACTTCCTGCACTCAATATTATACACAACCATTTTTCCTCCCTATCTTAATCAGTACTGTTCCATAACTTTTACCTAAATTCACAGTCCTTTTAAAAAACAAAGCCTAAAAAAATGAGCATCATGGATAGCACCCAGTATCCCAGATCCAACATTTAGAATTTGCACAATGGGTATATCAGAAAATAAGAGAATTAGCATATTACATGTTCTAAATAATAAAGTGTAGGACTGATCTTTTATGGTCTAGACTGGATAGAAAAAGAAATAACACTACAAAGTTCTATTGGACTAAGAATTTTTTTAAAAAAAGTAGGCCCAAATCTTCACCGTGTCAGCCTAGGATCTGACTTCCTTAACAAGACTTCTAAAGTACAAGAAGTAAAATCAAGAATCAATAAATGGGATGATTCAAACTAAAAAGCTTCTCAGCAAAGGAAATAATAAATAACATGAACAAAGAGCCTACAAAATGGGAGAAAATCTTTTCCACATGAACCTCAGATAGAGCATTAATCTCCAGAATACATAAAAAGCTCAAAAAAAAATCACCAAAAAATAAAAACTCAATCAGTAAATGGGCTAAGGAATGAATAGAAACTTCACAGAAGAAGAAATACAATCAATCAACAAATACATGAAAAAGTGTTCAACATCTCTATCAATCAGAGAAATGTAAATCAAAACTATACTGAGATCCCATCTCACAATGGCAATTATCAAGAATACAAGCACCAAAAAAAAAAAAGGGACACCAGGAATCTTTTAGGGGTGAAGAAAATGTTCTGCCTGTGTATTCTGTTGGTGGTTTCATGAGTATATACATTTGTCGAAACTCATTAATTATACACTTTATATGAATATAGTTTGTGGCATATTAAATAGACTTCAATGAATTAAATACAAATGAAATGGAATAATATAAATTAAAAAAAAAAAGAATACAAGCACCAGTAAACAGTGGCGAAGATGGTGGGGGGAAAGGTACACTCACACATTGGTGGTGGCACTGCAAATTGGTGCAATCATTATGGAAAGTGGTATGGAGAGTCCTCAGAAAACTTTAAATGGAACACCATTTGAGCCAGCTATTCCACTCCTCAGCATATACTTAAAGGACTTAAAATCAGCCTACTACAGTGACACAGCCACATCAATGTTTATAGCAGCTCAATTCACAATTGCTTAACTATGGAACCATCCTAGGTGTCCTTCAATAGATGAATGGATAAAGAACATACGGTATATATGTGTATATACACAATGGAATATAACTCAGCCTTAAAGAAGAGTGAAATTATGGCATTTGCAGGTAAATGGATGGAATTGGAGAATATCATGCTAAGTAAAATAAGCCAATCCCAAAGAACCAAAAGCTGAATGTTTTCTCTGATATGTGGATGCTAATTCACAATAAGGAGTTGGGATGCTAGGGAAGAGTAGAGTTACTTTGGATTAGGTAGAGGGAAGTGAAAGGAGGGGAGGGGTGGAGCGGTAAGAAGGATAGTAGAATGAATCAAACATTATTACCCTATGCATATATATGACCACATATCCAATGTGATTCTACATCATGTACAACCAGAAAAATGAGAAATCATACTCTATTCATGCAGGATATGTCAAAGTGCATTCTACCGTCATGTATAACTAATTAGAACAATTTTTTTTAAAAAGTAGAGGGACATGAAATCTCAAAGACCTAAATGAAAAGACATGGCTGTAAAGTGGTACGAGAGCTTGAACATAGGAAGAACCAGTGGTCAGATTGCCATACCAGACTTTAATTCTTCAAATTTATATCAGGGGAAGACGATGTCAAGATCTAGACATGACTGTAGATATGGTTTGGGGAAGTGAAGACTAAAGAAGCTCATTGAAATCAAAGATTCAAGGGGCTAAGTGTACAGCTCAGTAGTATGGCATTTGCCTGGCATGCATGATCTTCAGCATCACAGGAAAGAAGAGAGAGAGAGAAGGAGAAAGAATATCAAAGATTCAAGGAACCTTGAGGCTAAAATGTTTGTATCACTTTCTGTATTAACGGTCTCAAATCTTTTGCTATCTGCTGGGCATTAGTACTAGAAGTCCCACATGCACCTGAAATTCCAACATTTGAAAAACTGAACTCATCTTTCTCCCAAATTTTGCTATTTCCTTTTCTTCATCATTCACATAAAATCTCTCACTATGTCCTATCAATTGACCCTTCTTAAAACTTTCAGAATCTATAAAAGACATAGAGACAAACCTACATAAATACAGTTATCTCATAATAGACAAAGGTGCCATAAACATACATTGAAGAAACCATAGTCTCTTCAGTAAATGGTGCTTAGAAAACTGGGAATCTATATGTAGCAAAATGAAATTAAACCCCTGTCTCTCACCCTGTACAAAACATAACTTGATGAGAATCAAGGACCTAGGCATTAGACCAGATATCCTGCGCCCACTAGAGGTAAAAGTAGGCCCAAATTTTCATCATGTTATCTTAGGAACTAAATTCCTCAACAAGCCTCCTAAATCACAAGAAGTTAAGAATCAATAAATGGGATAGCATCAAACTAAAATCTTCTTCTCAGCAAAGGAAACAATCAAGAACATAAAGAGAGAGCCTACAGGATGAGAAAAAATCTTGGCCATCTGCACCTCAGAGCATTAATCTCCAAGATACATAAAGAACTCAAAAACTTAACACCAAAAAGACAAATAATCCAAACAATAAATGAGCTAAGGAACTGAACAGACACTTTACAGAAGAAATACAATCGATCAACAAATATATGCAAAAATGTTTAACATTTCTAGCAATTAGATAAATGCAAATCAAAACTACACTGACATTCCATACACTCTAGTCAGAATGGCAATTATCAAAAATACAAGTAGTAACAATGTTAGTGAGGATGTAGGGGAAAAGGTACATTGCTGTTGGTACTGCAAATTGGTGCAAGCACTCTGGAAAGTGGTATGGAGGTTCCTCGGAAAACTTGAAATAGAACCACCATTTGACCCAATTATCCCACTCGTTGGCCTATATCCAAAGGACTTAAAATCAGCATACTATAGTGACACAGTCACATCAATGTTTATGGCAGCTCAATTCACAATAGCTAAGCTATGGAACCAACCTAGGTGCTTTTCAACAGATGAATGGATAAAGAAAATGTGTTTTATATATATATATATATATATACATACACACAATGTAATATTACTCAGCCAATCCAAAAAACCAAAGGCCAAATATTCTGTATAATATGTGGATGCTAACACTCAATAAGAGGGCAGGGAGGGAAAAAGAGAAGTTCATTGGATTAGACAAAAGGGAGTGAAGGGAGGCAAGTGGGGATGGGAATGGGAAAGACAATAGAATGAATGTAACATAAATTTCCTGTGTTCATATATGAATACACCCCAGTGAAACTCCACATCATGTACAATCACAAGAATGGGAAGTTACACTCCATGTATGTATGATATGTCAAAATACATTCTACTGTCATGTATAACTAAAAAGAACAAATAAAAAATTAAAATTAAAAAAATATATGCACTTACAGAATCAAATCTTAATGAACTTTAAAAAATAAATATAGCTCTATGCTTTAAAAACAACTCTCATAATCTATCCTTTCTTCCCATCCTCCATTCCACCCACGTCCCCACCACTGCTGCTCGGTCTCATTCTTCTCTTTGCCCCATCCTTTCCAGACCTTTGTCAAGGACGTCCTATTAAGTGAGTGACTACAATAGTACTCTGGATTCATTGCAAATGTCTGTTCCCTAAGCAGGCCTTTTAAGTGAACATGTGGTCATAATGCAACCTAGCTTAAAGCATTTCATGGCTCCCTTTTGTCCACTATCTCTTGGACCTCATCTCCTAGTGGCATACTAGATTCTCTCCCACATACAATCTGGTAGGCCCACCCATCCTGAGGTAGTGATCTCACAATAGATCTGTGTATTATGGCACAATTATTTCTCATGCTGTACCCTTTTAACTCACTCCAAACCTGGATCCTCTCCTTAGAACTAAAATGCCATCTCTCTGAATTTTTCTAGCCTCCACCAAATGTCTCCTTGTCTCCTCATTGATCCCTGTATATAAATTAATCACACCTCCTACAAACAGCTGAGATATTCATTGTTGAAAAGTCTGTCTTCATCTAACAGGCTTTGTTGACTTTAAGATTAAATCTTAAGTGACTATATCATGTCAGTACCAAGTGCAGAGCTGATGCCCAATAAATAATTGATATATAAATTAACATCTTCTCAGAAAATCCTGCAACAGAACAGCTTTCCCTGGGTATTCAATATTTGCAAAGGCCTTCTTGTCTAGACTTGGTAAATTAATATGACTGTTCCTCTAGGCCTCAGGAACTATATACACACCCACTAACCTAAAATCATAGAGCAAGTCAAAAAGAGAGTTTAGAAAGAGCATTTTTAATGCACACAGTGTGGACAGAAGCTGAGATTTCACATGGACTTAAAAATAAAATTGATAAGTCATATCAAATCACTACACACTATTCAAATCGTCTCAAAGCTCACAGAGTTACCCTTTAGTGAGAATTGGGATTTCTAAATAGGCTGAGGGTTGAGTTGCAAGGAGGATAAGATTTAAGTGTAGGGAGTATGGCATCCAAAGAATAGATTTAATAAAGAATTCTTTTTAAAAAAAGCATATGAATACAATTTGTAGCCAATGGAAGATTAAAGATGCTGAATGATAAACTTGCTATCTAATCAGAATCATGGGATGATTATGCTGATGACATCATTTGAGCATAAGAAAGCCAAAAACTCTGTATTTGGAACCCCTCTCTCACACACACTGCATGAGTAGAAGAGAAAATAGGCAGAGTTAGATATAATCTTTCAGTATTGGCCAGATACTTGTCCCAAGAGAAGATCCTTAGATGGAGTTGCAGAGAGAAGGCTCAGAGCCAAGACTGAGAGGAAGGAGATAACTGGACTCCTGAGCTGTAAACCCACATACACACAAACGCTTTCCTAGTTACAGTCATGAAGCAGCAAGCCCAGGCCCTGCCCTGCCTTCAACATCCTGGGCCTTGAAGATGACTTTGAAGCATCTGTTTCAGGCCTCTCAACTTACACATCAATGTAGAAAGAACAGACCTGGAAGGGTTTATTTGTATCATCTCATAGTCCTTACCCTATACCTGCTTCAGACTCCACTTCTGCCCTTGAACTACCTGAGAATTAGTATCCTGAAGAGGCTTCAGCTTCTGTTCTGTCCTGAATATGCCTATCCAACAGTGTCATCTCTTTAAAGTCAGATCACATCACTCTCCTGTTCATAATAATCATCCACAGGTTTCTCTCTCGCTCAAAACAGAATGCAAATTCCTCACCCTGGTTTCAGGGCTCTGTTATATTTGGAGCCTACTCTCTCTTTGACCTAATCTCTTAGCACTTGCTCTCTCACTTTTCCTATTTTTCCCTCTCTCTGCTCAGGTAAGACTGGCTTTCTTCCCAAGTATTCTCGACGTTAGGGCCTTTGCATTATCCTCTTCTTGGAACACTTTGGACTCAGATTTATCCAAAACATCAGAACATAATGTATTAGCTTGCAAGAAGTGCACATGATTTCAAAACTCAATAACCAGACAAGGTTTCATTACTCTGTAAAAGCAACAAGAAGGGTTTCTCATGTGTGGATGAGATATGTATCTTAACCATGAAAAATTTATCAAGACACACAGTATCCCCAAAAGAAAGTAACAACTACAACAATTTAAAGGATACATCCTTTTTGCCTGTCAAAATGCAAAGAATGAAAATTAGAACAACCACTACCCAATTGCAAAAAAACTTAGGGAAATTTATTTGGAAACAAGTTGGCAATGCCATTAAAACCCCTCCTGAAAGTTATTCTTACTCTTTGAGTAATCCTAGGAATTTATCCAAAAGAAATATTGGAAATGGGAACAAATATCTCTGCATAAAATGTATCTCTCAGAATTGTTTAATTTTTTAAAAAGCCTTTTTCTATATTAATTTCATGCTACGTTATGTTATATGCCTGAATCCTCAGATGTCTCTGCCTTTCAGACCGTATACCTTGAAAACAATCCTGACTGGTTCCTGCCATCAGCTTTCTTTGCCTTTGCACCCAACTACACAAGTGCGGTTTGCAGAGTCACCCCTCAGGGCAGACGGACTCACCATAAATTCATGGTCACCAACTTCCAGTATGCCTTCAGTGGTCACTGGCAACTCTAACGTAGCCAGCCTGTCTCCTAACAACACTTTCTTTGCTGACTCATGATTCTTTACCCAGCCATGAAATAGTTCTTCCCAGAAACTAGTGGACTCTATTTACAATTTATCTGCTTTTCCTAGGGGCAATTTTATCTATACCTACAACTATTTGGCAATGACTTTGGTTCTACACTCTATAACCACCTGTGTAATCAAAATCTTCATTTACATGTCTTCCATACACACCAAATCATTGGGTACAAGATTAAACTCATGATCTGCCTTCCTAGTTTTGATCTTTTCTAGTGTTTTGTATCTCAGCCATAGAAAGCTGACTAACTCATCACCATTTCAAATTTATCTCTGAAATATCCATTGAATCTATTTGGGTGTTTCCACCCTGTTGCCCCACTTTAGATTAAATTACCATAGTTTCTTACTTGACTTCAGCAAAAATCTACCCAGAATACCACCCAGATGCCCTTTGTCCTCTATCTAGTATATCAACCACAATGCACAGGGAAAGAACTTAACAAAATTCAAATCTGATTGTTTCACCCCCTACCTAAAACAGTGAGGTGTCTATGGATCTTCAAATAAAGAACAAAAATCCTTAGCACACCCTACCTTCCTTTGCCCCGGTCTCACCCGATCTCTGAATTCTTGTTGGCCCCTGAACATCCATGTTTCCTCCCACCCTCGTGTTTTCCATGTGTTCACTCTATAGTGATCACCTAATTGACCATGATTTATTCTTCAGTTCTCAGTCTGCATGACCTCCTCCAGGAAGCCTTCCCTAAGCTGTTTAGTCAGCTCTTATCATCTCACACAGACTCATGTCCCTTCCTTTGACTATGTTTGATTTCAGTTTGTAATTACAAATTCATGATGTCAATTACTTGTTAATATCTATTTCCCTGACTGTATAGCTTTGAGAGAGTGAAGAACCTTGCTATTTCCTTACCATATATCCCCAGTGCCCAGTGCAGGGCTTAGCATGTGTGATAAAATGTCCGCACTTAGGAAGATGGATTTGGGAGTCAAATTGCGTTTTTGAATTCCAAGTCCACACTTACTAGCTGTAAGAACTTAAGCCATATTACCAAACCTCTTCAAATAAAATGAGAATCATAATGATAGCTTTTTCATATGGCCAATGTGATTATTAAATGATATAACAATCTCTGTAAAGAATTAGAACAACACCTCTGATAAAGCAAATTATTAATAGTGGTCATTATCATATCAGGTAGTCAACAAGTAATTTGAACCAATTAATAATTTAAACATCTATTATTTCATTTACATTTTTATTTTAAGTTTTAGTGAATATTTAGAGTAAATATCATACACTCTTAAAATTTATTCAAAATTAAAAAGCTAATAAATCTAAATTAATGACAAAAATTTTCATGATATAATATTTAGTAAAGTAAGCAATACACAAATTTGCTCTAAAAAGATAACTTTTAAAAGGTATCTCATAAATATGAATACGAAGCATAGAAGTACTGAAATAATAATTGTCATTGAAGTGAGGACATTTTATGCACTTTTACATTTTCCTGTATAGAAAACTACTTTATAACCAAAAAATAAAGGAAGATTCTTTTTCATTTAAATCTTGAAAAAAAAATTGTTCTCCTAATGTGAAATAAAAAATTACCCTGTCAATTTCCTTTTCTTTTAATTTTTTCACCTTTTATGGAAAAGAAGATAATTAATTTTCCCTGGTTTTGGTTAAGACAAAATCTCCATTTTGGGTCACCACTGACTTTCTTTAAAGTCTTACTCTACCTTTTACAACCTAGTTACATCCCCTTGACATCCTTATTTTAAATAGTACTCCTTTTTCATGAGGACCATCACAGCCAGCTTAGCATACGGCTATTTCATTCATCTGATTCTTTCTCCTATTGATATTCCCAAGTTATGCCTCTTTCTGTTTATACTTTGTATTATCTAAATTCTGCAATGCCTCACTTCACACTGAACTGATAAAATCTTGCCAGTTTATTTTTATGAGTTTTGGCTCTTTAACCTCTAAATAATATATCGGTCATACTTTATATTATCTTTCTTTTCGTAATTGTGCTGACCTTCAAAACTAAAGCAATATATCCATCTTATCACTTAGTTTATATGTACATTATGTCAGCTCTACATATGATTGTATCCCCGATACCTAAACATGATAAAGAATATAATAAAATTGCTGTATATCTGTACTTTATAAAAGTAAATGACCTCAATAATTTTCTTTACCCCCTAAGTAATTCATGGGAGAGTAAGGAAATGCCATTCCAACCCTGCCTTGCCTTTCTTTCATTACTCGTTTATTTTCCCTTTCTCATAGAAAAATCAGTTTATAATTTGACCAGCAATAATTATAGTGATACAACTGTTCTCTCATAACTATTTTTATTTCTGAGTAATTCATACAAAGAACTTATGGAAATTATTAGGTTTTTTCAGATATTTACTTTAAAAATTATAAACTGCTCTGCTCTTAAATTTTAATCCATTCTGTTCAGCATTGATACTTCACTACAAAGATGTCTAAAATAGTCATATGGAGAAACTATACAACAATGACTCAAAAAATAGTCCATTTGCACACTCCCAATGAGCTTGTTTATTTGTAGCTGGTCAATGAACTGTTTCTACAGACTTTTTTTTTTTTGTTATTGTTCTTAGATATACATGGCAGTAGAGTGTGTTTTGACATATATGTACATATATATAGTATATATGTATAACTTATTCTAATTAGGATCTTGTGGTTGTACATGATGTGGAGTTTCACAGGTGATGTATTCATATATGAACATAGAAAAGTTATGTCTGATTCATTCTACTGTATTTTCTATTCCCATCCTCCTCCCTTCCCTTCATTCCCCTTTGTCTAATCCAATGAACTTTATTCTTCCCTCCCTGCCCCTTATTGTGTGTTAGCATCCTCATATAAGAAACAACATTCAGACTTTGGTTTTTGGGATTGGCTTATTTCCTTAGCATGATGATCTCCAGATCCACCCATTTACCAGTAAAAGTCATAAAATTATTTTTTTTATGGCTGAGTAATAATCCATTGTCTATAAGTAACACATTTTCTTTATCCGTTCATCTGTTGAAGGGCACCTAGGTGGGTTCCATAGCTTAGCTATTGTGAATTGAGCTGCCATAAACAAGAATGTGGCTATATCACTGTAGTACGCTGATTTTAAGTCCTTTGGATATATACCAAGGAGTGGGATAACTGGATCAAATGGTGGTTCCATTTCAAGTGTCCATACTGCTTTCCAGAGTGGTTGCACCAATTTGCAGTCCCACCAGCAATATATGAGTGAACATTTTCCCCACATCCTCGCCAATGTTTATCATTACTTATATTCTTGATAATTGCCATTCTGACTGGAGTGATACAGAATCCCAGTGTAGTTTTGATTTGCATTTCTCTAATTTCTAGAGATGTTGAACTTTTCTCATATATTTTTTGACCGTTCTCTAAGGCCTTTTGCTCAAGCTATTTTCTTTTCTTTCCTTCTTTTACTCTTCTACTTTTTACACAATTATTCTAAGAATATCACTTGCTTTTTACTCTTTTCCTCTCAGTTATTATTTTCCCTTCTCCATTCTTTCCACACTACCATCCTTCATTATCATTCTCTTTTGCTCCCTTCTTATGATTACCTAAGACAATCAGCACAAAATATCTCCAGACTGTGGACATTCTTGCCCTATGCCAGATTCTTGTTCCTTCTAAACCCTTGTGCATTCTCCCAATTCCTCTATCTTTGTTTTCCCAGTCTTTGGGATTTTACATATTTTCTGCAGTTCTGCTCTCAATCTACAAATTTCAAGAAGAAAAATATGACAGAAGAAACTCTGTTCTATTAATACATTGTAGTAATTTTAACAGGTACCCACCAATTATTCTATACTACTCCTTTAATAGATAGGTCCTAATCGTTTTCCCTTTGACTGTGCCCTGGACTTAGCATCTCACATCTAATTAATAAGATAAAGAAGAGATGTGTACAATTTTAGAGATTAAATCATAAAAAGCATTGCAATTCCTGCGTGCTCTCTCTTATTCTTGGATTACTTAACTCCGTGGAAAACCGATTGCTGTGATGTGAGGATATCCATGCAGCCCACATGGTAAGAAACCTAGGCTTTCTGCCAGAATTCATGTGAGTGTCATTTTGGAAGCAGATCCTCCATCTCCACTCAAGCCTTCAGATGATTGCAATCACAGGTGATAATCCTATCACAACTCATGAGAGACCCTAAGTCAGAAACACAGCTAAAATACTCCCACTTTCCTAATTCTCAGAACCTGTGTGGAACAAACAATATCTATTATCCTAAACTGCTAAATTTTGTAGCAATTTGTTACATGGTAATAGGTAACTAATAAAGCAAAAATAACAATCATCTCGATAAATCCCATCATTACTAAGAACAGGATGGTGTGCTGAAAACAATGGAAACTAACTTTCCTCTACTACGCCCCTCCGCCCTGGTGTTCTGCCTTACCCTCAGGCCCAGAGCCATGGAGTGAAGACTGACTCCTGCCTTCAAAACCTTACCATTTCTGTTGGACTCAGATAACTTTAATTTGAAGCTCTAGAACTACTTGTGCATTGCATTATAGTATCCCAATTTAGAAGGGCACAGTGGCATATGCCTGTAAATCTAGCAACCTCAGGAAGCTGAGGCAGGATGGTCACAAAAAATCAAATCTAATCCTCTGCTTACCAAAACATTTGCATCAATTTTATGTACAGACAGTCCTTTACTTAACAATGGTTCAAATGGCCATCTTTTCAACTTTACAGCATTTTTTTCAACTTTAAAGCATACCACACAATCATTCTGGATTTGTTTTCAGTACTCAGTAAATTACATGAACTATTTAACATCATATTGTAAAATAGGCTTTATGTTAGATTTTGCCCAGTTGTAGGCTCTTAGTGTCCTGAGTGTGTTTCTGGTAGGTTAAGCAAGACCATAGATCAGGTGTATTTAATGTATTTTTAACGTCTGATATTTTCAGCTTACAATAGATGATCAGAATGTAACCCTATTGTAAGTCAAGGAACATTTCTATTAATTGCATAATCTGCAAAATCAGAAATACTTTCCTATGTTTCTTCTATTAGAAAGTTATCCAAGTTAATTAATGAGAATAAAAGATCAATCAGATAGAATAGTTAATGAGTGCCAAAGAGTTTATTTTAAGTGGCCCAAGAAGAGAAAGGGCCATTGTTGATTGCAACCTCTCAGCTGTTGCAAACACAAATGAAATAGGCCTCCAGTACTGAACTCTTTCCAACCCATTTCACTCTTGCATCCATCATATTTCAATCACATTTCGTCCATCACAGAAACTTGATGAATCTGTGGCACAATCTTTAGTGTTAAAAGATTATTAAACTTGGGATGTTTGAAAAGAGAAAGCAAGACAGATTTTTAATTTAATATCTACTGCTAGACATTACAGTCCCTTATTCCTCAAGAATAATAGGTTTTTCTCATTTCCACTTTTTCTTGTTCTCTTGCTTTCTGCTTTCAAAAATAAAATTTTCTATGTTCCAATTGGATTGTTTATAATATATTAAATGGCATGCTCACTGTTCTGAAATATTATATAGGATCCTAGTACAACTGGCATCAAAAGAGCCATTTTGCTTCCTAAATTAAAATGAACTTAACAAAATCAACAACCTTCATGCAATTGACTTGAGCCATGATTCTTATTAAATTTAAATAATTATTGTTAATTCCTGTCATGTTTAATCAAAATAAAATGTTACATGCGATAGAATATTTGCCTTAAATAAGGCTAAGTAACAGGTGAGATGGTGTTACAGTCTGTATAAGAGGTGTCAACTGAAAAGCTCATGTGGGAGACAATGCAGGAATAGTAAATGATTAGTATTGTAAATGATGAGCATTGTAATAGTAAATGATGAACATTGTAACCTAACCAGCAGATTTATCCATTTGATGGATTAATTTGAGTGGGTTACTAAGTGGTAACCATAGGCAGGTAGGGTATGGCTGGAAGAAGTAGGTCACTGGGAGTGTGGCCTTGGACTATATATTGTCCCTGGTGCGTCTCCCCCCTCCCGCTTTCCTTCCCACTGCCGCTTTCCTTCTCCCTCCACACAACCTTCCACCATGATGTTCTGCCTCACTCCAGGCCCAGAGTTAGCTGACCATGGATTGAGACCTCTGAAACTGTAAGCCAAAATGAACATTTCCTGCTCTAAGTTGTTCTTATCAGGTATTTTGGTCATAGCAACGAAAAACTAACTAACACAGATGGAAAAGAAGAACACTTGATTGTCAGGCCCTTCATATAGTACATTTGCTAATGATTTTAAGAGAATACCAAAAAATTACTTTAAAAACCTGTTAACATTTACCCTTTTATAATCAAGATATCCAGAATGAGTTGATGTTCATATAATATATATATATGTGTGTGAGTGTATATATATAAATGTGTGTGTGTATACATATATATATATATGTGCAATGTAAGTTCTGATACTCTCCATTCAATTTGCCATCTATAGCACTAGACAGTACACCCTTTGTATGCTAGTGAATCCATTATTAATTAAAGAATATTATAATTAGAAATAAAGTATTTCATATCTGATTTCTCCCCCCAAAACAAAAACTATGGTAATCAATTTTTAATAATATGACCACATAGTTAACTATGAACATAAGAAATCAAATAGAACAATACAATAATGTTTCAAATAATGTAAACTTATTTATTGTAATGGTTAATTTTTTTGTGTCAGCTTAATTGGGTCACAAGGAGCCCAGATATTTGAATAAACATTATTTCAGAATGTGTTTCTGAGGATATCTGTGAAGGAAAGTGTCAGTTCAATTGATGAACTGAGTGAAGCAGACTGAACTCCCCAATGTAGAGAGGCATCATCTAGTCCACTGAGGATTTGCAAAGAACGAAAAGGTGAAAGAAGGCACGTCAGTCTTCCTGTGCACTTCGACATAAACCTACATCACTGGCTCCTCTGCTTCCTTTGGGCCTGAACCAAAACTATGCCACTGGCTTTCCTGGTATTCCAACTTGCAGATGGAAAATAATGGGACTTCTCAACCTCCATAATCATGTGAGTCAAGTAATTATAATAAATCTCCTCATAGAGATAGATAGGTAGATATCCTATTGGATCTATCTCTCTGGAGAACAGTAATATATCTATTTAGGAGGTGTCATGAAGAAGGATGGTGTCAGAAACCAGAAGTTAAAGAATTCACTAAGGAAAGAGGCATTGAAAGTGTGATGACAATTAGCAGATGAAAACAAAATGCCATGCAATAAATCCTGCAATAGAGAGAACCACAAAATGTTAAGTAATCATACATGAGAGATCAAAGAATATTTGTAAAAGATGTTTTGTTGTGCTGGACAAGGAGGAAATATAGCAAAATATGAATAGTGGTCCTTTCCAAGGAACATCTAGAGTAGTCCTTTAGAATATGTCAGTTCATGTCACACCTCATCTCAAGAACAAAAGTGGTATTACATCTCACTCAGAATTTAGGCCTAGCTCTCAAAGACACTAAAAATTAATCAAGAATACAATTAAACATATACTAGGACAACCAAACTTTTATTACCTCACTAAAGGCATGTCTCCCTGCTCGCTCATGCACATGCACATGTGTTCTCTCACTCTCTCTCTCGTCTCTCTCTCCTCTCCTTTATTCCATATATATATATATATATATAATGATACTGGGGATTGAATCCAGAGGTACTTTACTACTGAGCCACATCCCCAGTCCTTTTTTTTTTTTTCTAATTTTGAGACAGGATCCTGCTAAGTTGCTAAGGCTGGCCTCAAACAGGATTTCATGCCTTAGCCTTCCTGGTCACTGGAACTATGGCATGTACCACCATGCCCAGCTCCCTTACTTCTACCTAAGTGCAACCACCCACCCCAGGGCCCTGTAACCTGCAGGTTTCATATGAATCATATACCACCATATGATTCTTGTGCCTGGAAACTCAGCTGACTGGGCAAGGCCGGACTCTTGAGCCAGAGAAAACCAATCATAGTCTGGTCACATGCTCTGATTCAATCATCTAGAATCAAAAGGACTGGCCTAATCATATACTTTTTGGGGGAATTTGATCCAAGAAATATGTAAATAATTTTCCCCTTATTTCTGGAAGCTTAAATAAAACAGCTGTTATGTCAGGGAATGAGGAGTCCACAGTGGGCTATGTGTATGTTGAAGCTATAAGGCAATGGAAACAAGATACATAGCCATATTCCAAATGCTTTCACTGCATTTCACTGGCTATATATATCAATAGTGTAAAACATGCCATGACTAAATGTCTATGCAGCCAAGGATTCCAGAACTTCCTTGAACTCAGAACCACATACTAATTCCAGGACACCTGATCCCTGCATAGTTTTACCATATTGTCTGTTTAAATCCCCACGAGATTCTCCTTACTCCTCCTATGTAATTTTAATTAAACTTCACTGCTGTTGCAACCAAAGAACCAATTACATACCAATTCCCACATGTAATAAAATTCTCTTGCCCCACTCACAGCAAATAGACAAGTCTCTCCAGCCTTTGAATCACTCCAAATAACCTTTATAATTGATTTATTATGAACTCTCTTTTGCAAAACATACACATTTACTTCCTCACAATCTAACTAATACTTTCATTCCTTGTCAATTACTCTTTAGACAGTCTTGTTTTTATGTTTTTGTTTTTGTTTTGTTTTTGTTTTGAGGTGAGGTATTGCAAATTGAACTCAGGGGCACTCAACCACTGAGCTACATCCCCAGCTCTATTTTGTATTTTATTTAGAGACAGGGCCTCACTGAGTTGCTTAGCACCTTGCTTTTCCTGACACTGGCTTTGAACTCCTGATCCTCCTGCATCAGCCTCCCCGAGCCGCTGGGATTACAGGCATGCGCCACTGTGCCCAGCTTGTTTTTAGGTTTTGAAAGCCACTTATATGACTAGTTCTCTCTGCTGGGTAGGGGAGTGATATACCTAGAGACATTCTTTCATCATATTTCAAATCCTCCAAGACATGGTTAGAGGAAAAAAAGCAAGAAAGAGCAGTAACCAAATTCTTATCAAGGGTAATTTCTTCAGAGAACGCCAAAAACAAAAGTTCTCAACCTCTGGCCTACATAGTAGACAATTTAAACTAGAGAATTCCATTTTAAAATTTATTCAGACTAGGCAACAATTCAGAACAGTGAGCTAGAAGAAAGATACTCAAGGATTTTGTAAAAGCTGTTTATGGTTTAAAAACCAATTGTGGCATCTTTGGTCTTCCATTTTTCTTATCCTGACAGGAAATTAAAACTTGAGTGGCTGGATTCACAACGGGAAGTGCAGAAAAATGTCAGTTTGTATCTCTTAACTTGATTTCCACCCCAACAAGTCCCAATATGGTTAGGCTTCTCAAAAGCATAAACTTTTAATTGGACTCTATTCTTCTTTATTCAAGCTAGATATCAATGCTTTTCTTCACTCCCTCTCAAATTACTGGTATTGTAACCAAAATAACAAAACAAAACAAAAAATGATTTTTAGCTTTTCATATAACTTTAATCTCTACATAATAGTATACTAGAGAAAATCCTGGGCTAAACGGAAGGGACTGGGTTGAAATCCATTTCTTATGCAAAACCTCTCTGTACATGTCATTTAAAGCAGCTGAGCCTGTTCTTCTGTATAGGTAGAAAGATATCCATCATTATATTGTGAAGATCAAATGAGGAATTATTAAAGTACTTTGTAAACTTTTAGGCATTCTAGAAAATGAGGTAATACAGTAATCTATAGTCCATTAAAGTGACAAAGTCATATTTCATTTTTCTTTCAACAGAATTACTTGTTAGGATCAGCTATTATTTTCCCTTCCTTTTATTTTTCATTACTGTTATGATCTGAATATTCATGTACCCCTCCTTCCCAAATTGATATGTTGAAATTTAATTCCCGATGCAGTAGTATTAAAAGGTGGGGACTTTGGGAGGTGATAGTGTCATGTGAGCTCTGCCCTCATAAATGGGATTACTGCCCTCATATGAGAGGTTCAAGGGAACCAGGTACTGGTACATGCCTGTAATCTCAGGGACCGAGGAGGCTGAGTGAGCAGGATTGCAAGTTCAAGGCCAGCCACAGCAACTTAGAAAGACCTGAAGCAACTAAGCGAGACCTCGTCTCAATGTAAGAAAATAATTTTTTGAAAATGGTGAGAATGTGGCTCAGTGGTTAAGAGCCCTTGGGTTCAGTCTCTGGTACCAAAAATAAAAATAAAATAAAAGGGTCTGGGGAGTTGTTCACCTTTGCCATGTGAGGACACAGCTAAGAGGCACCACCTTTGAAGCAAAGAGTAAATCTTCAACGGATACCAGATCTGCTGGTGCCCTGATCTTGGACAGCTCAAATTTATAAGCAATTTCTATTGTTTATAAATAATCCAATCTAAGACATTTTGTTATAGCAGACCGAACCAAATAAAACAATTACTTTGCTTCAATTCATTTTTACCAGACGAAGGTGAATTTCATATACTAAATGTGTTAGTAAACAGATAAAAAGAGTTCCAGATTGAAAATGGTAAAACTAACTACATTTAGTACTCTCCCTCTCCCATGATGAATCCTAGAAATGATAATAGTTTAAAAATAGTAAATAAATAGGCACTTTAAGACAAGAAGAGAACTTCTTACAGGAACAGAAACCATGTGTGGACAGTATCAAGTGAAGAAGGAAACATCAAAACAAAATAAATATGGAAGCCCAGAGAAAAACTCTCACCAAAAACTTATTAAGGGGATTCAGCACACAGAGGCAGTAGAGGCATTTAAAGAAGAAAGGACTTGAAAACAGGCCACTCTGTGGACTCAATGCCCAAACTTCACCCCATAGTCACACTCACTCTTACTATCCTACTCTCTTCCGCTGAATCCCACACACCCGTAGCTAGAAGGAACAGCGGTTTGAACAGAGATATGATAAGTGGCTGCCAACGCAAGAGAGGGATCAGCACGTCCTATACTTGGTGGCATTTTTCAAGCATTTCTGTCCTTTCAGAGCCCTCCGAGTCAGACCTCCGTTCTCTCCCACAACGTGAACTGTCAAAAAAACAGCTGCCAATTTTTTATAGAACTCTCAAGTGCTCTCAATTTTTTTTAAAAAAAGGTAAAAAATTGTAAATGATATTGCCTGATAATTACAGAATGACAATACCATTAGAGAAAATAGAATTTATACCAGAGGAAATAGATATAATAGGACAATAATATAAAACAATTAGTGTCATTCTTGTCTTCAGGGAAGTAGATTGAAATATTACTTAAATAAAGCAAGAAAAGGTGATAAAATGAACCAATGAGAAAACTTGGAAATGTTGATTCCTATAAGCTTTCCAAAGCTAAACTTGGCAACATTTATATAAATCACTGTGTGCATAATTTTTGATTCAGCAACTACATATCTAGACATCTTTCCTAAGAAAATCACTAATGGCATATGTTAAGGTTAGCTACACTGAAATTCATGGAATCATTTTTATTGTGGTAAAAAGTCTGAAAAACTTTATCTGTCAAAAAATAGGACTTATTTAAATATATACACACATCAATACTATACAGAGATTAGAAGCAGTAATGTAGGATGTAATGTTTACAATAAAAAATTTAAAAGGCATGTAACAAAACACATATGTATTAATAATATGCCAATATGTATAAATAATATTAATAATCTTGACACACAACCCTGTGAATATATACTTTTTTAAAAAAATCTATATGTGCTTGTTATATATGCACTCATACTCAAATATATTTTTTTTAAAAAACTAAAAGAATACTAAGAAATAAACCAATATGCTGATGGTGTGCATACTGGCCCCCATGGTTATTCAGACTATAGGTAATTGTGGTTTTCTTTTTCACTTATCAATAATCCACAGTGGGAAAAGTTTTTCTGGGAAAAATTAGATTTATATCACCATAATTTTGATTAACAATCTGTAAACTTTCAGAAGACAAATTTGGGAGAGAGCAATGGGAGTCTGATATTGAGCTAAAAGACTGAAAATACAATTTCCCAAAGTAGATAAAATTTTCCCAGGGCTAAAAATACTGCAAGAGTTTCATGAAAGTTATATCAACATCTGGAGTGCTGATTCTAAAATTTTCTCAGAAGTTTGCAAACTCTCCCACATATCTTGCCCATGAGGTCAAAAAAGTAAGAAATATTTTTTTCAAGTTCTTTCCTGGTTTTGTGCATGCCCATGAAATGGTGATAAAATTCCCAAGGAGGTGAAAATTGGTTTACCAGAGAGATTAAAAACATTGTAGCACTTATACTGGTTGAGGCCCTCCAAAGCTGAATCTTACCTGACAGTACAAACATATATACAGAATATCACTGATATTAAAATTTTCTAGGGCCTTTTTTGGAGGAGTTATTTTAAAAATTACTAAAAAGGCTCTAGTGTGGGGGTGAGGTGGGGAAATAATGATAAAACTTAGGAAACTCTGGTTCAGCTATGGGAATGTAAACCCCAAATTCTTTTTTATATACCTTTTGTTTTGGTTAGATTGGAAAAGCCTCAGCTCTAACAACCTTTTTAAGTGCACGCACACACACACACACACACACACACACACACACATATACAATATACACGTTTCCTTCAGGAAACTGCCTATTAACTCTTTCATGACTTGCTTCTATATTGAAGTTTCTACAATAAAAAGGATGAGATTTTTATAAAGTGCTATATATTTTTCTAAGCATTGTTTTGCTTCCTATTTTAAACTATGGCTGTGTGATAAACTGTGTATACGAATGGTTATTAACATTAGTCCCAAGATTTTAGACTGACAATCGTTATTTTTATTTTATTCTGGAATCATTCATATTATCATGATTCTTGTTATAAAGCACTGATTAGGAGCTCAAAATATGTAATTATTCTTTGTTACTTGAGTCCTTCATAATATTATGTAACATTTTTTGAGCATAATTTCTTAAATTCTGGCAAGGGTTTTATATGACATGACTCACTTAATCCTCATTACTCTTCCTATAATATTCTCCCCTCCCCCTTTGACCTGGCTTGCTGTATCAGTTTCAAAAAAACACACAACACATGGAGTATCATATGTCATTATCTTGTAGAACAAGAGTTTGAAGATAGCCAGTCTTGGAGTAGTTTGACCAGGCCATGCAGCCTCCAGAGACCCAACCTTCCTTCCCTCATGTTTATGCTTGACAGGCAGGCCATCGCCACTTTACAGTCCTGGAATGGTTGCTAATTCTCAATCAAGTTCAGGCAACAGAAAGGAGAATCACACGTTATCCCTGCAGAGAACCTCCTGGGATTCCTTCCTGCAACATCAAAAGTGCTGAAGATACAGTGCCCAAAAGACACAATCTCCTCTCCAGGCTTGCAGTGCCTCATGCATTTCTTTATAATACTGCCTGAATTTTTTGTCTGTTAACCTGTTCATTATCACTCCTCCTTCCCAGAATATAAGCTCCAAGAGGATAGGGAGTTTGTTTTATTCTCCTCTCTATCCAAAATGCCTAGAACAGTTCCTGGCATTCAAAAGACAAAAAAAAAAAAAAAAAAAAAAAAAAGGGGGCAGGCCACAGTGAGGGTATTTACACCATGGAAATTGGCAGATACTAATGAGGGTCCCTACCACCAGCAGCAGCTGAGAGCTGGTTGTGAAACAAGGACCAGCAAACTGCTGGATATTTCCCAGCCCACTTCCTTGTCTATATTAATGTTGGAAGCACTCTCATGAGTGCCCCAGTTTCTCATCTTTCAAGGAGTGGTCCTCTCTGCTTCTGTGGTATTCATCTAGTGTCCAGCTTGGTGCCCTCTTACTTCCTCCACTGCCCAACTCTCCACTGAACAAGTACCACAGCCCAGCAGGGGCAAGGCAAAACACTAACTAAAAATTGTGACTATTCTGCAAATCAATTGGGTGACATCATGAGGGTG
The DNA here is from genome assembly GCA_004024805.1 of Geosciurus inauris. Lineage (NCBI taxonomy): Eukaryota > Metazoa > Chordata > Mammalia > Rodentia > Sciuridae > Geosciurus > Geosciurus inauris. Next base: position 24,871 of record PVHX01007647.1, read on the forward strand.
TAGGTGGAGAAAGAGGACAGAATTTATTACTAGCTCTGTGTCTATTAAAATGAGCAAAGACAGAACCTTTATTGTAAACAGCACTTGGGTGGCAGTTCTGAGCTTGTTCCTTGGAGGCATAAACCCCCTTATTCTTTTTATATGAGGACAGGTAGTGTTGTATTGACCCTGCTTGTTGTTCCTCAAGGGTCAATCAATGGAACTTGTATCTAAAATACTGAATATATAAAGAAAAAATTGTGTGTACTGTAAAATATTTTCATATTTCACTCTTATATTTAATGCAAGTTATATGTTTACCTTTTGACTTCTTGTTGTTTTTATTCTTAGTTTATGAGTATATATTTTATCCAGGAACATAAATTATAATTCCTCTTCTTGTTATAAAGTTTTAAAAGGTTATTGCTAAGGTTAATAAGATTTTCCACAATACTCTTCAGGTAGTCATAGATAATGCTTTTTTGGTTTACTATTGTCAAACCCCCTTCACCCATTCATTCTCTTACAACTGGGTCTATTACTACAAGACTCCCAGATATTTAAAGGGTCATTTAAGGGGGAAAACTGGAAGAAGAAGCAATAAAGTACCTTTTAGCACAGCGTACTGAGGGCCCTGACATCATGGTAGCTCTGAGAAGGCTAATTTCTAAATCCACCAAAACAAGAAAAAAGACAAAATTTTGTCTTCTGTGACCAACTAAGAGATTTCTTGCAATGGGTTGTTTTATGAAGGAATCATAAGGAGTCAGAGTCAGGATTCAAACTAGGTTTGTGTGGTCCAGACTGTTTGACTTTCTCCTGTTAGAACCAACACAAATTCTTCCATAGATGTAAAAAAAAAAAAAAATCAAAATATATCCAATTACAGAGAAAAATGGAAAGCTCATTAACTACATGCATTGATTAAAGATGAAGGGGAAGGAAGAGGTGTGGTTCGATGCAGCCACAATTCTTATGACAGAAATGCATGGAGGAAAAAGTCTCAGACTCAAAAAAACACCCAAATACCTGGGGAAATCTCACCACCAAGAGAGTCAAATTGATATGTACCACTTCCTTATTCACAAGCATAAGAAAGGTAAAATGAACAAACTTGTAATATTCTAAAGTAAACAAACAGCTACACGATTTAAAGCCTCACAGTCTCCCCATAACACCACAAACAGGTTTCCTCAGTGTCACTTACTGTCACCCTTTCATGAGTTGGTTCCAGGGTATCCACTGTACAGCTTAGTTGTCTGTGCCTTCTACTAGCCCATTGTCTTCTGTGCTGTTTAGAATTATTTTTGTGACTTACAGCTCTTCTTTCTGTAGTATATCCTCCTAGAAAGCTGTACCTGTAATTTGGTATCTACCTTCTATCCTGGACCACAGGAACACCAGCAACAGACTAAGATGTGGAGCCCGAAACACTCTCAACCCCAGTATGCTTGCTTCTCTCAACGCTTAGGTTAAATGCTTCTTTTGTAGGGGGACTACAGAGGCTGCCAATTTTTTCTCCTAATTACCAGGCACAAAATGTCCATCCAACAAGGGATTTCAGAATCAGGCACTAATCTCAACTCCTCATCTCAAATGAACTTGTGCTTTTTAATAGTCCTAAAGAACACATTTCTGTGGGGCTTGATTTCTATTTTCTAAAGTGAGCTAGGACCTATAAGCGTTAGGAGGTATGAAGCGGTGGGAGGAAGCCTCCCACATCAGTCCTTTTTCTGGCCCCTTCAACTCAGCCACCCCTTCTTCAGCACTTAAAAGAACATGCAGTCTTGTGGAGCAGTGAGAAACAACATATGACAATCAGGAATTTATGCAAAAATTTGTGTATTCATTTATACATATGATAAGCATGTATTTATATAAATCACCCTTGCAATTAAGAATATTTTGGCTTGGAAGCAACCTAGGTTTGAATTATACAGCTCTGCTGTATACTGCTGGGAAAGTACTTCAAACTACTTCTCAAAGCTTCACAGTATTTTAATCTCTTCTCATATCCTCACATCTGTAAAATGGGAATAGTAATAGTCCCTAGCTCGTGGATCAATAATGCATTTTAAATAAGATGATGCATTAAAGTGCTTCAAATAGAACCAACCATATAGAGTTCAAAAAGTATTAGTCACCATTGTTTTTATATATTAATTTTTAACATAGCCCCTCTTAGCGTATTCCTTCTTCCAGTAAGCATCTGTGAACTAGAAAGAGGAAACCTTCACAAACCATCCTAAGCATAACACAGACTAAAAATTTGGCTTTCAGTGGCCTTTGGCCAACTCTGATGACTGCCTTGAATCATCAGACCTCTGGTCAATGAAAATTTCTTGCCTGAATTTCCTGAAGAAAAAAGTAAGTACGATTTCCCTAACACTTCTGGGTGGTTGTCTTCCAGACCCAGAAGTGAGTTTCCCCTCCCCATTGTGTTGTAGAATTTTAGTATCAATAATCACTGTACCTATCTTACCACTCTCTATACTGCCTCCTCAATCTACAGTGTGATTTTCTGTAGATGAGCACTTAGAGTAAAAAGCCAGAGAAATTTAACATTTATAAAAGAGCAGGCAGTTTTCTCCGAATTTATTTGGTCTTTACTCATAAAATCCTAGGAATAATGAGACAATGGATGCCTCTGTCTCCTACCTTTACTGCTTACAACAAGTCAAATATAGTGAAATATCCTGCAATTTAGAAACAGGAAGCTTTAGATGTATCTTGAAATATCCTTAGGAGCTGTGTTTTATTTTTTGTTTGATTTGTATTTTAATATATATTTTACTATCCATGAAATCTAGGTTATTTATAATGGAAGATACATAAATTGTGACCAATGAAATAAGAGATCAAAATTTAGAAAAAGGTGATGATTCTAAGACTGCAAACTCTTTTTCTGAATTTATTGACAGTCAAGGCAAAAATAATGCTAAGTAGTTTATATAATTTTAATTATAGAATAAAAGTTAAAAGGAACATAACTATATCCTTAATGCAACATAGCTATTAAACAGAGATTTACCTTTGAGTCATCTTGGAAAACTGAAGAAGAGAGTCCCCTGAAGGACAAGGGGAGCAGGACAGCAATATACAACCAAGCAAATAAAGTGGAAATTAGGGGAGATAGGGTCAATATGGAGATAGGTTTTCTCTCATATGCAGAAACTAGAATAAAATAAAGGAAAGGGAAAGTAAGGATAGGATAGCATAAAGATAAAGGGAAGATCAGTATTGTAGAAGGAAATTAAGAGACAGAGTAAAAGGATGGGTAAGAGAAGGCAATGCAGAATGAATTCTTAAACATCATGTCATGTGCATATATAAATATACCACAGGGAACTTCACCTTTATGTGTAGGTAGAAAGAATCAATCAAATATAAATAAATAGACTAGCAAGAGGAAATCTAGTGGAGTAGAGGAAGGAAAATTGTAGAGGGAGGGAAGTTGGGAGGGAAAAAGAAGGGACCATGAACTAAAATCACATTCTATGTGTGTATGAGTTTGTCAGGATGAACCCAAATACTATGAATAAACTATAAAGCTCTAATAAAAAAACCACATAAAATAAAAATACACGCATATTGTTATGATAACTTGTATTCTATTGGTGATAAACAAAAGTGAAGGATGGATACATATAAATAATAAGCAAATAAACAAATAAAGAAAGTTAAATAGTGGTAACTTCCAGGGCAAAAAAAAAAAAATGTTTAATGTGATGTAATAGAGCAATGGCTATTTTGATTGATTGATCAGAAAAGAGTATTCTGAGTAGTTGATATCCGAGTTGAGACCTATAGGATACAAAAGAACCAGCAATGGGAAAATCAAAGGGGAGACTATTCTTCCTGAAAAGCAGGAAAGAAGAAGACCACCATACCACTTAATCAGAGAGTCAGATCTGGGACCTGTACATCAATAAGAGAATAGTTTGAGTTAGAGTTAGAATGTTTTGATACTTGTAGAAGAGTCCTAGACATGATCAGAAGTGAATTTTCATTAAGGAAAAGAAGAAAAAATGCTTTGGTTTTTGAAGAAGGAATATAGGCTTTTCAAAATAAAGTCACTCCAGTTTTCTTAGGGTCTTAATTAAATCCATCAAGTACTTCCAATTCTAATAAAGGAAAACCAAATTAATTCAGACTCCTAAACTCCTAGTAAACATAAGTAAATCATACATTTAAATCTTCATAAGATCAACAAGGACTTAAAAGATATCAGAAGCAGCCTAGACAAGATCTAGGAGCAGACAGATACCCCAAGAATTAGTCTCAACTTTGGAATCACTTTGGTTATATGGGACTAACAGGTGTTTTCAGCTAAGAATTAAGGGTACATCAAAAATTATCCAGGCCCTCACAGATAGCAACCCAGTGTCAAATCTAGGTTTTCCTTGAACACTGAAACTAGATTAAATTGGTACCATGTAATTAATGTCTCCATTGAATTAAATGATGCCACATTACTTTTTCACACAAAATCAAATAAAAACATCTCTAGAAATGTACCTCATCTGAGACTGAAAAAATTCTTTGCAAAAATATTTTTAATCACAATGTCCAATGCATAATCAAAGATAATCAAGTATATATGAAAAAAGATGGTGCATTGGCTTGAATAGGGATAACTCTAATGTGGATGAATGAAACCGCACTAATAGCAGACAACAGAAATTACCTAAAATGTACTCTGAAATACTGGATTTATTAGAGTCACACATTAAAATCAGTACACTTAGCATGTTCATCAATTAAAATCCAAGTTTGAATTTTTCAGAAAACAACTGAAAAAATACTAAAAAGTAATAGTATATTTGAAAAAGAACCAACCACTGAATAAAATTGAAATAAATAACCTAATGAATGGATTTAACAACTCATATACACAACTAAGAAATAAATTACCCAATTATAAAATGTACCAGGAGAACATCTCTAGAATGAAGCATAGAAAGACAAAATGACGGAAAACAGAGGAGAGAAAAGATAAGATGCACAGGGCATGGTGGAGCATGCCTGTAATCCCAGTGGCTCAGGAGACTGAGGCAGGAGGATCGTGAGTTCAAGGCCAGACTCAGCAAAAGTGAGGCACTAATCAACTCAGTGAGACTTTGTCTTTAAATAAAATACAAAATAGGGCCGGGGATGTGGCTCAGTGCTCAAGTACCCCTGAGTTCATCCCCCTGTCTGCCCCTCACCAAAAAAAAAAGTGAAGTGCAAAAAATATGTAGTAAGGAGGCATAAAATTAGTTACAAAAAGAGAACAAGGGAAGCAGAAGCGATATAGGAAAAGACAATGACTAAGAATTTTTCAAAAATAATAAAAAGCATTGATTCCACATATTTAAGCAGCCTGATAAACTACAGGCAGAAAAAGTAAAATGAAATTTGTATCTAGAGATATGAAATATATAACATAAAGAACGATGAGAAAAATCTTAAAAGCTTCCAGGAAAAGAAAAACAGATTACCTGCAGAGAAAAAACATGCTAAAGTTTTCAGCATGGGACCAAGGCAGACAGCAGACCTCTCAGCAGCAACAATGTAAACTAAAAAGTAGTAGAATAAAATTTTGAATGTGATGATATATGATATTGTCAATTTAAAATTCTATACCCAGTAATATTTTTTCTTGGAGAATATAGTTAGAGTTTAAATTGAATAAAAACTGGGATAACGAACTACAAATTGACTCACTGCAAAAAAATAATAATAAAAAGACTAAAGAATATATTTTGAGCTGGAGGTGAATACAGAATCCCAAAAGAAAGATCAGAGACACAGGAAGAAATAAATAGCAATGAAAATAGTAAACCTGATGATAAACCTAAATGAACTCCATCTGTGCAAAATAATTTTTAAAGTACCAAAAGAATTATAATATACAACAGAAAACATTGAAGAATGGGAGCAGGTAAACAGATTTAAAGTTCTTTCATTTTCTAGGATGAGGGCATACGTATAAATTAATAATCCTTATAAACCAAAGAAGAACTTTTTAAATTTTTAAGATAGTCAGTTAAAAACAGTAAAATTGTATAAAACTTTTTACTAAGATTTTTTAAATGAAATCATAAAAATATTTGATCATTTCAAAAGAAGAGAAAAGGGCACAGAACAAATGAAACAAATTTTAAAAACATAGTTAGATATTAGGTTAGTTCCAAATAAATCAAAAATTATGTTAAATTATGATGAGCTAAAAAGACAAAAATTATCATATTGGATTTTTAAAAATGAAGAGTTATGTGCTATTTATAAGCAATACATCTAAAATGCCAGGATATAGAAAGGTTGAAAGTAAAGGAGTGATAACAGATATGTCATGCAAACATGAACCAAAACAGAGCTAATATAGCTGCATTAATATCAGAAAAATTAAACTTTAAATTCAAAAGCTTTATTAGCAATAATTCAGAATACATTAGTACAGAGCCAAGATATCAAAATTTTCATAATCACCTTTCCTGATTCTTATACATCTGAAAATCTGTTTCATAAGGCCTGGGAAACATAAAGCTTAAACAGGTTTTCTCAATCTCAAAACTAACATTTTAGGCCAGATAATACTTTTCTAGGGAGGACTGTCCTAAGTATTACAAAGTGTTCAGCAGGATTTCTGGCCTCTACCCCCTGGATACCAATAGTTCTACCCCTTGTTTAGATAATGAAAAATGTCTCCAGACATTGCCAAATATGCCTAGGGTATAGAAAACTTTCCCAGTTGAAAACCATTGCCTTGAGCCATTTTTTTTATTACTAGTAGCCACAAATCAGTTTTGATTTTTCAGACATAGCAAAGCAGTCATGTTTCTTATATAAAACTCATATTCAGCCGTCCATTTACCCATCCTTACATCTGTCTATCCATTCATTCATCAAGTATTTATTGGGTTCCTACTCTGTCAAGCATGGATCTCTGTGTTTGGAAGAATTTGGTGAAATGAAACAAAATCTTTACCTTTGTGGGGCTTACAAAGTTTTCTCTCTCCACTAAACTCAGTATCTAAATGAAGATCAATGCTTGAACAGGCAGCATGAGAGCCATATTACTGGATATCAGTTAGATCCACTCTTGATTGGCTGGCTGATTGATTGATGGATTGATTTTTTATTTATTGTTTGTAGTGCTAGGGATCAAACTCAAGGACACTTCCTATGCAAGTGCTCCACCACTGAGCTACATCCCCAAGCCCCCAAGCCTCTCTTTATTATATTTTTCATTTGTTTCTATGTTTATTCTCTGATAAATACTGACTGGTTTTGAAATTGTTCAAACTCCACTTGTATGACAAGGCAAAAAGGGTGGAAGTTCTGATTCTCTGACTCTATGAGCAGATAACTATGTCCTTCTATTCTCTCAGCAAATGAAGTGGGTATTATTTAAATCTTGGAATCCCCTTTTATCTCCTGAATCATCAGGTCTCTCTTATCTCTGGAATCATCAAACCATTAACTCCTTGGCAAGAAGAGTGAAATTTCCAAGTGTTCAAGTGGTAATAGCTAAACACTGTTCACCACCCACCATACCATGTGGCATAGGGTCCTTTTGTAGCACATTAAGTTTTATGGGCACCCAATACTAGGCTGTCTTCAATTCCAATAAGATCACATATACAAATGGAAAGTCAGAATCCAGATTATTTAGCTAAGCAGAGAAAAACAGTCATAGCCCCTAACTTAATTGGGCACTCAATTTTTAAAGCAGAGTTTTGGCAAGGCAAAAAAAAAAAAATCATCACTGCATCCAGAGTAATATTTTACAAATATTCTCTTCGCTTTTCATTTCAAAAAGTCTATCTTGTGAAATTTTAGAATTAGTATAGTAAAAGAAGCAATAACATATAATTCAACACTCTCCTCTTTACCCACCCCCAAATAAGAAACAGCAGAAAACATGATCTCATTCTCATAAAAGTAGTGACAGGGAAAGCATTTAGTCAAGTTTTGGAACTCGCTAATTCTATATTAGCTAAGCTTACATCACTTACATAAAACCACAGAGCCCACAAGGGGTTTCCATTAGGAAAGCACTGGCTTGTGTCCCATTTTCTTAAAGGTCACTTAATGTTGTTCTAAATGTATGTCTCCTAATAAACTCAGCCACTGAAGGTAGCATTGAAAACTAAAGAAAAATATACCATTTTCAAATCAAGGTCAAATTTTAGAGAGGCATTTAATGAGCTTCAAGGGTAGGGTAGTAGTTTTCCTTAATATTCAACAGAGACAGAAAATAAACTATGAATATGGGAACAAGAACAAAATGGATCTTTAATGTTGTTACTCAAGAGAAGCAGAATAGCAAATGGGATGAAGCAGACAACTAGACCTTCTCAGGGCTCTTTGAGCAAAATTCATACTTCAGTCCAAATCACTACATCGTGGAGATATTTGGAGGTGTTCTTGGCTACAGCTTTATGGACATTCCCTGTGTCACATTTTTTAATTTTAGGGCTATTCTTAACCATCTTGAAAAGGAGCTTTTTTTAAAGATTTGATAGAAGTTTTTGATACAATGCAAACATTACAGTTTCATTTTCCCAAAGGGCTTCTATCCCACAGTGTACTTTCTACATCACTTAAAGATATATTTGATCACAGGTGGAAATTTGTCATTGTCACTCTCCCGAGTATTTCTCTTAATCCAAAACTAAATGGTCTCCCTAGGAATGCCTTAGGAACATTCACATATTTGTGTGCAACTGCTCATACATGTGAATTACTCAACAGAAGGCAGGTGAGGCCTTTTGGAAATGGAAGAGTCATTTAAATATAAAATGACTTTCTTCACTTGGCTTTGTATTAAAGACAAAAAGGTGAAATAACAAGACACTGGAAGCATTTGTAAAATACTTAAGCATTCTGAATTAGACAAAGATCAAGCAAAGATGACAGCAAACTAGTCTATACCATAATAGATGTGAACCCAGAATCTGGAGTCAAGAACACTATCGCAGGGTATGCTTAGACTTGAGTGAGTAAAAATCAGTCAGCATTGCTATAAATAGAGAAGTCACTTTAAACTGAAAGTATCCAAGAAAAGAAGGGACCTCAGGATAGTAGTAGGAGACAAGTTAAATAAAGGGCCTAAGAAAAATGAAGATCTGTGATCAGGGACCCTGTTTTTAGAGAAATACAATCTAGCAATCAGTAATCAAGTGAAGAGAGAAAGAGGAGTGGGGGTTGGGGGTAAGACAGAAATAAACAGAGAATCAAAGGTGAAGATCTTAGAAAAAGGAAAATAAAGCCAGGCGTGGTGGCACACACCTATAATCCCAGCACTTAGGGAGGCTGAGACAGGAGAATCACGAGTTCAAAGCCAGCCTCAGCAACAGTGAGGAGCTAAGCAACTCAGTGAGATCCTTTCTCTACATAAAACACAAAACAGGGCTGGGGTTGTGGCTCAGTGGTCAAGTGCCCCTGAGTTCAATCTCCTGTACCAAAAAAAAAAAAGAAAGGGAAACGATTTGTTGGTTCTGTTTGTTACATAATCAAGGTAGACCGGAAGAAAGATAATATGGAACAACTAACTACTCAGGGAAGAGCACATGGAGGATAGGAAACAGAGCATGCTAGCAAGGCACTGCTCCCCTTATACACCCTTGGCACAAATCAATGGTTATCCGGAGAGTTGCATTACAGAATCATGCAAGTGACATACGATTTGGAAATCCTACAAATACAACCCCGAATTGTCAATGGGTTGAGTGACAGGTAGCTCAGATCAATTCTTAAAATGAGAGTAATATTTAATAAACATCATGTGCCAAGACACTGGTAAAGGATCTATATACCCTGTCTCATTTCATTATCTACTCATTCTATTTTTGCTAACCACCAACTGCTGTGTGAGACATTTTCCCAACAATGTTATGATACAAGTGTTATTAATATCCCTAACATATAGAAGAAAAAAGATGAGAGATAATGGAATTGGTTTATATGTCCAAGGTCACAAAACTGGTAAACTGTTTAACCAGACAAAATTGACTTTTGTTTGGGAACAGTGGATTCAAATCTTCTCTTCACTCTTCAGATGATTTGTGTTTCTGGGAAAGTCATTGCATTTTTTTCTTCCTGTGTTTCTCATACTGTAAAAGGGAAAAATGCTTTCACTATTCTCAAAGTTAATTTATGATAACATTAAAGAATTCTTGAAAGAAAAAGGGAGGGCATTGATGAAATGGAATAGGTGCTATAAGTATTATTCCCCATAAATACTCCAAGCATAATTTTTCTCATGACAACACCATTACATGAGGCTTTTTTTCCTTGTATTTTTTTTCTTACAAAAACACTATGTGCCTGCAAACCTTAGGGGTATACAAATACTTAAGACTCTTAACTGTGACACAGAATCTGTTTATGGAAGCTACAAATTCAAATGAACATTAATATAATGAATTTGAGAATAGAAGAAAGCAGCAACAGTGGAAAATTGGTATTGACTATGAGTTATATATCTTTAAGCACGTTTTTCGAGTCTATTCTCAGCAAAGCACTTCTTTTTTTTTTTTTTGGTACTGGAGATTGAACTCAGGAGTACTCGACCACTGAGCCACATCTCCAGACCTATTTTTTGTTTTATGTAGAGACAGGGTCTCACTGATTTGCTTAGCACCTCGCCATTGCTGAGGCTGGCTTTGAACTCATGATTCTCCTGTCTCAGCCTCCCTAAGTGCTGGGTTTACAGAGCAAAGCACTTCTTACAAGTTGTCACATTGATCTGTATCCATGTAAATGTTTTAGTCAAACCTGAGTTTCATTTCAAACTACAATCAGCCAATGTAAATGAGGCACTTTATAAAGACAAAATTCATAAGAGAGCCAGACATGGTGGCACATGCCTATAATTCCAGCCTCTCAGGAGGTTGAGAGAGAAGAATTTAAAGTTTAAGGTCAGCCTGGGCAATTTAGTGAGACTCTAGCTCCAAACAAAAACAAAAAAGAACTGGAGATGTAGCTCAGTGATAGAGCACCTGCCTGGCATGCATGAGGCTTTGGGTTCAATTCCAATACCACAAAATAAATAAAAACCATGGTGAAAATTGGTTTTTCCAAAATTTCTTCAAAATAAAATTTAGCTTTAAAGCTACATGCAAAGAAAAAACAACTTCTATTTTTAGATTGATGAATAAACTTTTAACAAGTTTTTTCATTGCATATAAGCAATAAATATATCCACAGTATGGCTAAAAGGAACAAGCTAACTCTATTAAGCAACATATAAATCTCAGCTTCCAACTGTGTAGGCATTCCTTGTTTTCACATATCAAAATCTCAGTTTCTAAGTGAAGCATTTTTCACAATGTAAAATAATTCCATTGTTCATGAAATGTTCCTTGAGTATCATTTTAGTCAAGGACACAGTGAAATGCTCTGAATACAAGTTCCCACTGAGATAAAAAGAAATGTTTAATTTGTGTAGCAAAACAGCAACTGCCCTTCTTATCACTCATGAGACAAAGAATAGATTCCTCCAAAGCCACGTGCTAAGACAGGAGAGGAACTGAGCTTGCAGTCAAGTCTTCAGTGTAAGGTCCAGCTCTGTAATTCAGGCTAGTGGTTCTACATGTGTGGTTTCTAGACTTGCAGCCTCAGCATCATCTAAGAACTTAATAGAAATCCAAGTGCTTGGGCTTCCCAGCCTACTGACTCAGAAACTCTGGGAGTAGGGCCTAGCCTTCTGGGTTTTAATTAGCCATCCAAGGGATTCTGTTGTGCACTCAAGTTTGAGGGCAACTGCTTCAGGCAAACTACTCTGGAGCCTCAACAGCCTCAGCTTGAAACACTAACAATAGGACCAGTCTCTTCAAAGGATTATCTGATAGCAATAGATTTTATAGCATCCAAAATTGTTTTGTAAAATTGCAAATTACTAGATAATTGCAAAGTATTTATCCAGAATGGTAACTTTTAATGGCATTGCTCAATCTGAAAAGTGGTCATAATAATTCAGGTGGCTAGATAGTTTGCTAATGGAGGATTCTGAGACTGTTACTGAAATGTGAAGTTTTATATATGATATTTTGTTATAAACTTCACTTCAAAGACAAACTTCACGATGCCCCCTGGTGATGTTCATTAAAACTTTTCTCACTTTTGTCAGCTCAACTTTTCTTCAAATGATTGCAGTTTGGAAAATAACTGGGCTCCTGGGGGAAAGAGGAGCCAGAGAAAGAAAATCTGTATTTAAAAATTGTTTCAAAGAAACTGAAAAACTCAGTAATTCGTTTTTATCTCTGTTGAAATGACTGACTCATAACTTCTTCAAAGACTAAATTTCCTACCCCTTACTTTAGAGTCCAAAGAGAGAGACTGGTAACCCTTTCCTCCTAGAAATCCCAGTGACACCCTGTCCAAGGCTCTTCAACAGTAAATAACCATATGTTTTTCTTTCCCCATTGCCAAAAGTTATGAGAGTAACTGGACAATTTCTCCTTTGAATTCTACAATTTATGTCTACCACCTACCTACTCTCCTTATTTCTCTAAGCTAATTAATGTCAGTCATCTAATTTTTCTAATTTTAAATTTCTGTATTTTTCTCTCTCTTATGATCTCTCAAGGGACCACTTTAATTTCCAGAGACTTCCTGAACAGGAATCCTAAAGTTCCTCCAGAGCAACATTCATATTTCTTGCCTCCCCAGAGTCCCACAAGGGTGGGAGTTCTTCAAATCTTCAAGCTCAGCACTTGAGAGAGAGATAATCACAGAGGAGATAATCAATAAATATTTGTTGAATTTAATTTTTATCTAAGCCTCACATAGAAAATTTGTATCTATTACATAGACAGATACTAAATAGAATACAAAAAGCTCAACATTCTACCAAAGTTAAGGATTGAATAGTGGCCCTGCAAGTTTATGTCTACCCATAACCTCAGAATGTGACCTTATTTAGAAACAGTCTTTGCAAATATAATCAGCTAAGATGATCATACTGAAAAATAGTAAAGCAAAATCAAAGATTTTACATCCATTCAAGATAATAAAGAAAGGCATATTACTTTAAGCCCCAGTAAGTGTACTCTGTTATAGTATACATGGAAAACTAATACACCAAGGATCAATGTTTCCTGTACTAAATAAACAACTTAGAGTGTTTCCATAGACTACCCTCTGTCCACCACAGGCCACATTTTGCTACTGTTACTCTCCCTAAGAATAATGCAAATAAAAGACACTTTATTTCAGATCACTCCTTTCTCAAAGGTTTGTTCACTCAAACTATAATCTAACTCCAGGGATAAGTTAAAATGTAAAAAAAAAAAAAAAAAAAAAAAGTAAATATATGATAAGAAAGAGTTTTTTAAAATCCAGGGTTAAAAATCTATTATTTGAAAAATACGACTAAAGAATATACTCAATATATAATGTTAAGTTAAAATAAATACATTCTGTCTATGAAGCATACTTTCAATTTTATTTTTTTTAAAGTGAATATATGAAGAAAATGAGATGCTTGAAGAAAATATCAGTGTTACCATGGGGAGGTAAACTTAAAGGCACTTAGCATTTTACTCTTTCTATTCTTATTTATTTTCTATATTTTATACTATGAATGAATTATTTCTATAAAAAGCTTCCAGAAAACTTCTACTTCCTGAAGTACATAGAAAGACAAGCAAACTAAATGAATGGAAAGACAATAATTATCTTAAAATAAACCTTAACAATGCCTATTCATCCAAGAACCAGAGGACACTATGCAAACTATTAAGGTGAACAATTTTTAAAAACATTTTTTTTAGTTGTAGATGGATACAATATCTTTATTTTATTTATTTATTTTTATGTGGTGCTGAGGATCAAACCCAGTGCCTCACACATGCGAGGCAAGCGCTCTGCCACTGAGCTATAATCTCAGCCCTAAGGTGAACAATTTTATGTGCCTTAGAAAAGAATTAGATAACAAATCACTTTATGTGAAGAACTGAGATTGTACTAAAATTGTGCCTTGATAAATCAGATCAAATCAACCTGAGTTTCGGCTTCTTGCAAAAAAAGAAGGTGGTATCTTTTGAATATTTGGATACTACATTTTTAGAAAGAAAAAATACACTTGAAAATTAAATATAATGAAACTCTAAAACTTCTTGCATTGTCCTCCGAAAGCTCATGTGTGAGTTTTAGAGGTGAAATGATTGGGTTTGAGCGCCTTAAACCAGTGATTTAATCCCCTAATAAGGATTAACTGGGTAGTAACTGTAGACAGGTAGGGTGTGGCTGGAGGAGGTGGGTCATTGAGAACACCTTTAGGGTATATAGTCTGTCCTTGTTGAGAAGAGCTCTTTGCTTCTTGGTGCAATGCTCTCCACCATTTTCCTCCAGCACACACACTTCCACCATGATGTTCTGCCTCATCTCAGACACTAAGGAATAAAGTTGGCCATCTATAGACAGATACTTCTGAAACCACGAGCCCCAAAATAAACCTCTCCTCCTTAAAATTGCTCGTCAGGTCTTTTGGTTTCTTCCTAAAACAGAAGGCATATTATAATATTTTAAAAACTGTTTTAGCAAACTTCTCGAAAATCATACACATGGAGAGGTTATGGAATGAAGATTTCATTTTTAATCTATATTTTTTGTTTTGCTTGAAGTGGTAAGAAGGATACATTATTTGTATAATAGTTAAAACTTAAAAAAAAAAAAGGAAAAAAGGAGATAAAGTCTTGCTACATTATATCTGATTACACAGTAAAAAAGAAGCAATTTAATTCCAAAACAACTACTTTACTCTGTGACATATGGCAGAATTTGCTTAATCATTAAATAATCCAGAAAGTTTTTTGATTCAATACATATGAACAAATATTTATGATGTCCCATTTTCTTGTTGGAAATTTCCACTTAATGTATATCTTTATACAAAAGTCCTGATGAAAATTCAGTTTCAACTATGTAAAAGATATGTGAGTGAAAAATACACTACTGCAAAATAATTGCACTTTCCAAGTGGCACACCAAATTTTAGGTCATAAAATTGTTAAACACTCTTAAATAAGGATCTATCGTTTTAAAAGGGTGTAATTATAAGGCAATAAAATAAACCATGTAAAGATAATTCTGCAAAAAATAGTTTCAAGTCTTGTAATTAAAGTATGCTTCAAAGTAATGAGTACATAGATTTTCGCTTCACTCCTGTTTTTATGTATGTTTGAATATTTTTATAGTAAAAAAATTCTGAAAAATATGTCACAAGATTAATGCTTCCTATTACCACCAGTAGACAGTGAATGATAGCTCTAGTTACATATTACTGCTTGATATTTGAGTATTGATATATATTTTATACGCAATTTATAATAACAGTTTCCTTTCTGTAGATACTATGTACAAAATGCTTTATAAGCATTATCTGACTTAACCTTATAAGGTTAGTAGTTTAACATACCCATTTAATAGATGAGGAAATAGCGACTCCGAAGTTAAGCAACTTGAGATTATAAATTTAGCAAATGAAAAATTAGGCCTTTAAATCTATGTATGTATGATTCCAAAGTCCATGTTCTTCATTTCTATACTATTCTGATACCTTAAAAAAATATGTCCATGTTTTTAAAGTTCATTACTTTTATTTTGAAACTTACTCTCTTTCACTGATACTCATGGCCTATAGTCATTTATCTATGTTCGTTATTTGTCTCATCAGCAACTCCATCTATCAAATGAGGGAAAACAATTTTGCACCAATTGGTCCAAAATAATTTGAAGCAAATTATTATCTTTTAAAAAAGAAAAATTATTTAGAAAATTATTTTTGCACCAAAGGTCAGATGAGTTAGTTCATAGACTATCTTATTTTAGAGTGTTTATTAAAATTTCTGAAATAAGTGCTATAAAGGCAAAACATTAGTCACAATAACCCAATTATTCTAAAGTATTGGAATCTAAATCATGATGTTTTAACAAAATTGTGAGTATAGAATCACTGTGTAGAAGAAACAGTTAATTAACAGAATTACTAAGGTGAATACAGAATATAGTTAAAGAAAATTATTTAGATTTATTCATTTAAGAAATATATATTGAGTTGATATTCAAGATTCCTCTAGGATAAAAATTTTTTAAAATGCATTTCTTCTTTTTGGAGTTTACAGTCTAATAGAAGGCAGACTTGTAAAGACTCACTCTATTGTATGATCAAAACTGCAGTGACACCATGGGAGAAGTGGCACCAGAAAGCTCCTTCGGAAGCCAGGGAGGCATCACAGGGTACAGAGACTTGAATTAAGACCACAGGATTAATACAAACAGGTGGTATTTATCAGGTCAACATTAACATCCAATTGTTCCTACATATTCAAAACTGTAAATTTTGGAGGCAATACAATAAATTCTTTAAAAATTAAACATGGAATTACTCTTTCAGTGATACTACTTCTGAGTATATACACAGAGGAATTGAAAGTAGAAACTACAATCAATATTTATATATCTATGTTCATAGATGCATTAGTCACAATAACCAAAAGGTAGAAAAACCCATGTGTCCATCCACAGATGAATGGAGACAAAACATGGTATCTACATGAAACTGAATGTTATTCAGGCTCAAAAAGGAAGGAAATTCCGACATGTTACATCATGGATGAACTTTAGAGACATTTTGAAATAATAAAAAATGAAATAAGTCACAAAAGAACAAGTGTCATATGACTGCACTTACATGCGAAGCTAGGAGAGGTCAAATTAATAGGGACAGAAAGTAGATTGATGGTTGCCAGAGGAGAAGGAAATGTCTTATTTTCAAAAGGTAATTATTTTGAAATATGTGTAGAGACTTCTAAAACAGGTGCTACAAAGGGAATGGGGAATGTCTAATGGACACAGAATTCCAGTTGGGAAAGTATTAGTGTCACAGATTATACAATGAAGATGGTTTAAATGGTAAATATTAGTTTTTTATAAGTGTATATGCTTATATGTACATACATACACATCACAATAAAAAACACGTATTTCCAACTCATTTTTTCATATTTGAATCACTCTCAGTATAAAATACTTTTCCCATGGGTGATAGAGACTGAAACCTCAATTTTTATTCAATCAATCAGAAAAAAAATAAGTGGATCAACAGTTTGTTTGTTTTATAAACACCCCCTAGATTAATGGACTTTCAATTATCACCTTGAACATTCAGGTATGTTCAGTCAGATACAAAAAAAAATGCAATATGGAAAATTGGCATTTCTATCTCAAAAGTTAAAAGTTACCAAGACAAAGTGTTTCTCAGTTATTGCAATAAAACAAGTTCAAAATTCACTTTCAAATGGAAAAAAGTGTATTTTCATTGTTTATACTTTAAAAACAACTAACAAAAGTGTTACCTTTGGACTAATTACAAGGGATGAAAATTTATGCTCTGGAAAGTGGTATTTTCAAAAACTCTGAGGTGATCAAAAGCAATGAGTAATAACCAAAAAATTTAATCATAACTGATATATTAAAATATTTATGATAACAATCATAGTTCATTTTGTTCAAATAAGTTCAGCAGACACAGAATACAACAGGTTTTAAAATTCAAGAACAAAGCAAATCTTTGAGTCATTTGTATACTTCAAGGTTCCAATTATTGCAGCTTTTACTGGCTGCCCAGTTTTCTATTCCCAATAGCATAAACAAAATTATTTCAATTATAATAGAAGTTGATTTTACTTACTCCTGATGGAAATAACTGAATATTATTTCCAGCTATGTCTAGGATTCTCAGATTTTTAAGATCACAAATTCCCTGTGTCAGAAAACAAGAGAAAAATATTTTACAATCTAATATCTAAAATCATAAGTATTTAAGCTCAAACTTGATGAAAGTGAGTATCTTTTCCAATTGCTTGTTCAATTCCTCAGTACATCTTCCCTAAGAAGATCCCCATGGGTTGCCAAAGAACTTTGAATTCTCCAATTTTCTGACCACTCCAGGGCAATATAATATGTTATGAGTTAGACTACTTCTAGGTTCAAATATCACCTCTGACAGTGAATTAGTGTAATTCTGGGAAATTTTCTAATTATGATTTCTCCATTTATAAAATGGAAATGCTAATAGAAATCCTTACTTCAAATAGTTATTGAATAGACTAAATGAGTTGCTAACTTGAGTGCTTACTAAAGGGCCTAATGTGTTATGAGCACTCATTAGTTGGTACTTACTAAAACAGAAACACTCTGAGACAGAAAACAATCCTAAAATGTTGTTTCTATTGATAATGCCACCAAAATGTATTATGCATATTCCTTTTGGTTAGCACTGTGCATACAAAGCCCTTTCCTTACAAAGGAAATAAAATCTGTTACTGTATCTAGATACTCAATGTGGCTGCACTGCCATGGTAACCACCTGGTTGTTATGGCGCATCTGATTTCTAGTATTTCTACTAATAAACAAAGGATAAGTAGGATTATTTTTAACTAGAAACATCAAAAGATTTTTTATTAATTGAAAAATATAGATACGATTTACTAAATGATTTCAACCACTTGTTGAGAGAGTTCTGAAATGTTACTCTTATTTTAATGACCAACCTCTCCCTAGAGAATGGTATGTCTCTTTGGTTGTGACAACTGTCTATCTCTTTGATCTTATCACAGGTTTCATTCCCTGAAAGCAGATGTTGAGATGGAGTTTGGGGTACTAGGTGTTTTTCAGGGACCCAACCCTATAAAAGGCAGGGTCAATAAGTAGAATTGGCAAATGCAAAAGTCAAGGTGAGCTACAGACCCAATAAACTTCATTCAACTGGGTAGGACACTCTACTGGATACTGCCATCCAAACTGTTCTATATCAGGCAGAAATAGCCATCTATTTATAACCCTGACTTGCTGTCAATCACAGTATTTGGGAGATTCCAGCAAGAGCATAAGCTTGGAGAAGAAAGGAGGCTCCCTGCAACTAATAGCCAACTACTAAGGCTGTCTGCCATCCCCATTCCTACAGCTGGATAGCAGGTCCTTGAAGGGAAATCTGCCATCTATTACACACAAAGGCCTCTTCTTACGTGCCACAAACCCTTCCATTGCCATAACACTCTCATTATTGTGTTAGCTACAAAGACTTTCCAACTCTCAATATGTCCTCAGTATCCACAAGTTAAAATATAAGGGCTTTCCAGCCATTTGAAACACTGGATAGTGCTAACTCTATGGCTGTTGACTTTCTTTTCCATTTGTTTATAGTTGATGTTCATGACTGCTGCTGTTGATCCCTCTTGATATTTTTGTTCTTGACTTGGTTTTGTCTTTACATATGCATATTCTCCCTAATTCCTTAATCAAGAATTAAAAAATCACAGTTGATGACAAAAGTTGTGTTATGTGAATGGTAAGTGTTCTGAAGAGGTGAAGATACAGAAATATGAGGGAAAATTATAGGACATTTGGTATTATTATGAGATGAGACCAGATGGCTTCCTAGAAAAAGTAAAGTTTAAATTGAGATTCTTTGATATCATTGCAATACAGGATTTTCCATTCAGAGAGAAGAGTCCCTGGGATAGAACCACAGGGCATCTAGTTTGACCAAAAGACAATAAGCAAATAGGACTGAGGAAACAAGAAGTCATATTATGAAATGTCTTTTATGCATGTCATGTATATTAATTTCTTAGGATTCTTTAGATTGCAAGTGAATAGAAATCCAACCCAAACCAACAAACAGTTAAACTGAAGTAACAGAAAATTTTTTTAAAAAAATGTGTTGGCATTGTATATACCTGGTTCTAGGTGTTCAGTAGTGCCATTGTCCCTTTCTTTTGTGATGGCACATTAAAGTCAGAGTCTCCCAAAGAATGGCAAAAGAGACACTAGTAGATATGGACTTGCATTCTCCCAGTTTACCAGTCCCAGCACAAATGATGCATTTATTTCCCATGAGTCCAGCAAAATTCCTTCTCATTGGTCTAGCTTAAGTCAGATGCTTACCATTGACCAAGTCACTATGTCCAGTGGGATGGAATATTCTGATTAGTTGGACCTGACCTGACCAGTGGGACAGGTCAACACTAGCAAACCTCAGAGTGATTGGAGAAGGGAGAATTTCACAAAGTTAAGTGATAATAACACTATGAGAAGAAGTATAAATGGATACTAGGAAGAAAAATGTAACCATATATTTAATGCCAACTATATACTAATCACTGAGTTAAAGGACAGTATTCATAGTATTCATTGTGAAGAATAAAAACATATGAATTACATTTTAAAGTTTTTAAAAATTTTTCATTTGTCCAATGTTCCAAAGGCATATGCCATGGGATAGTGCTTGGTGGGAAATCTAAGTTAAATTCAGGAAATTCTACAATAACTAAGTTAAGTAGCTTTACTGCAGGTCTTCTCAATACTTTTAATATACTAACACATTTTGTAAATCTCCAAGAAGGGGTTAATACACTTGCCTAAGTTGAGCTGTTATTCCAACTTGTTGGAAGCCTATGAACAACAGAAATTTATTTCTCACATTTCTGGAGGCTGCAAGTCCAAGGTCAGGATTCCAGCATATCCTCTTCTGGGTTGCAAACTGCTAACTTCTCAGATGCTCACAGGGTGGAAAGACAGCTAAAGAGTCCTCTGAGGCCTCTTTTATAAGGGCAATAATCCTATTTATGAAGGTCCAACTTCATGACCTAATTACTTCCCAAAGTCCCCACTTGCTAGTATCAGAACACTGTAGGTTAGGGTTTCAATATATGAATTTTGGAGGAGCACAAACATTTAGTCCATGAAACCATCTTTGAAAACATGTTCTCAAAAGAATACACAAGAGTCATACCCTTTGGAGAATGGTTTGGGGAAAGATGTGTTAGACCTTATGTTGACCACTCTCATTTGAGTTCCTAAGTATCTCTTTGTTTATGAATTCTGAAAGTCTTTTCTAGAGTTTTCAAATTCTATTTCCATTGTTGCCTTATGATCTAGTTGCCTTACTTCTAAAGCCATAAGAAGTAGCAGTCAACATTTAAGTAGTATGATTCAAACATATTTCTCTGAATTATGATCATTCTATTATCTAACTTCACCTATAAAATCAGTTTTATGAAAGCCAGCTCTGGCAATTAAATAGATTTTTCTCTCTAAAAACTGAAGTGTATTTCATCCTATCTCTTTTAATTCTTCTGGTTATCAATGTACAAACTCAAATCCAAAGAGATTGTTCTTTGACTTCAATGACCTTAAAAGTGGTAAAAGGTTTTCTTCCAAACACATTTTGATTGTCCTAGGTCCATCCTTTTCTCAGAGGTTCATTTGCTTATCCTTCTTCAAACTACTTAAGTGAAATAAAATCAAGTGCCTGACCTACTAAGAGAGTGTTACAAAATATACGTGAAAGTGCACATTTGTATACTTATTGTACAAAACAATTTACAATGTACAAGAAATGATTCATAATTTGCTCTTTATCAAAACAAAGAGTTTTTTTATAATGCCTTATCATTTATAATGCAAGCAAAAAAGAACAATGATAGATTGAATCATATCAAATGTCCAAAATACAAATTATCCAAGGCATTATTTAGATGCAAGTTCATGATAGGACTAATTATCATTTTAATTTTAAAAACGTATACTTCTTGGGATTTATAAAATTGCAATAAGAGTAAGGTCAAATTTAAAGAACAGATGTTTAAATCAGACAAATATGGGCATGGCCCCCTTTTTTGTCCTTTCAATACTGTGTCCAAGTTACCATTGTTCCTGTTCCTTATTCTAATGGAGATAATAAGAAGTGCTATGTCATACAGCTGTTGTGTGCACTAAAAAAATTGCTTCATATGATGATGCTTTGCTGCTTTTACTGATTTTCCCTCAAATAAAAATTTATTTTTAATAGATTTATTTTGTAATTTTAACACTTATTTTATGTTTACATAAATTGGATTTTTAAGAAACTGAAGAACAAAATCTTTGAAATGTACTTATGTACAGCCTACCACCATATTGGCACAGATCACTTTATAATATAGATAAAAATTTTAAAAGTCATATTCTTGTACAAAATGAAAAGGTAGATATTTCCATTTATATACATACGTAATCCATCTAATTTTTTATTTCTTGATTTACTGTATGTTAGGTTGGGTCAGGGTCCAAAATGTCCAATTAGGGGGACGGGTCAGCAGCTGCAAAGCAGAGCTGCAAGCCAGATGCCGATGTCGCCAGTAGACACGCCTCCTGTCAATCAGTGGGTTTTCCTGACCTATCCAGGAAGGACTCTGGCCTTCTCTTCCTGCCCCCAAGCCCTCCCCTTCCTGACCCGGCTTTCTTGAAATTCTCTGTGCACCGAAGCCCCAGTGCCATTTCTCCCAGACACACTCTGATGGACGGGAGGATTTGGCCGGAGCGTATATTCCAATAATGCCTTGCCAAGGGGCTTTAATTCATCTCCTCCTGGTCATTGTGTCTTCACACTATATAGTAGGCATTCCCTGTCAAATTATTTCTAATTTGCATAAGGAAGGAAGGTAAATGTATTGACATGTTCCTGGTAGAAAAGAACTCTACCAGGAAATTGGGAAATTTCAGGAGAATTTAGTAAAGGCACTATGTATAAGTTAGACTGGTTTTAGGGAAGCTGTTTCCTCAAACCAAAAACAAAGTGGTTCCTTAAACTCAAAAAGCTAGAAGCAACAGGGTTAGGGTTAGGGTTAGGGTTACCACTCTACTCCTAAAAAGCAGAAGGGCAGTAGTCATGAGTAGTCATAGTCAGTACTCATGGTTGTTATGAGAGAACCACCTGACATGAATTATAGTCTTTCAGAAAGGTGTGCACCCAGCCCACCCTGCCAGAGAAGGTGCCACGGTAATAGCATCTGATACTCTCTCTCCTCATGCCCTTTTACTCTCTGTTAATGGATATCATTGGTTATATCCAAGAAGAAGCGAGAGGTCAAAAGAGCTCACTGATGCCTATAACAAATAAATTGCCCAGGTATAGAGCAAGTTGTAAAGAATTGATGACAGATAAAGAGGAAAAATGGAAGACATCCAGCACATACTTCAAAACCAAACTGAACTTATACTTTATTCTATATAGAGGGTTATAGATAAGACATATAATACTCACTTAAACAAAACAAAAACACAAGGCTCCATGTTTTGCTTACCTCTGGCAAAACTTCAATGTAGTTCCTGACCAGAAGAAACTTCTGGAGCTTCTTCAAGAACTTAATCTCTTCAGGTATGCAAGTGAGTTGATTGTAGTTAAGTTGAAGTTCACAAAGTTTCTTAAGGAAACAAAGTTCTGTGGGAATGCTGGCTAGCTCATTGCAATTTAAACTCAGATATGTAAGACTTTTTAACCTAAAAAAATAAGGCATTAGAATGAAACTCACAATAAGAGAATCCACAGTATAGGCACAACTCATCAGAAGCCATATGTCACTTATTTTATGTACCTTGTCTGAGGTTACTGTAGTCAAGTGTTTACATCAACTGTAAATCATTTTATTAAAAAAAGTTTTTGCTGAAATTTAATTTTTAAAGATTTTTTATAATTAGATGGCTATGTCATAAATATGTTATATAATAAATATCGAGATTTAAGGTAATATAAAGTTCTATTTTCTGTCTTTATATGTATACATTGTATCAAAAGGGAAGCTAGAGGACAAAGAAATACATGTACATACATATGGATGGATAGATATTGGTATAAATAGATATAGATAGATATAGTAAAGACATATCCAGTACAAAGCAGATGTATTAATTTATTGCTCTGGAATATGCAAAGATGA
Organism: Geosciurus inauris; assembly: GCA_004024805.1. NCBI lineage: Eukaryota > Metazoa > Chordata > Mammalia > Rodentia > Sciuridae > Geosciurus > Geosciurus inauris. Next base: position 48,604 of record PVHX01007647.1, read on the forward strand.
ATCGATCACAAATTCTGCTCTTTTGAATACCACAGTTTAGAAAGAGACGTTAGAACCAGAAAGTGAAGACAAAAAATGTACTGGATAGCCAGGCACAGTGGTACACACTTGTAAACCCAGAGGCTCTGGAAGCTGAGGCAGGAGGATCCCCAATAATCCCCAATTCAAGGCCAACTTCAGCAACTTAATGAGGCTCTAAGCAACATAGTGAGATCTTATCTCGAAATAAAAAATAAAAGGGGCTAGGGATGTGACTCAGTAGGAAAGCACCCATAGGTACCAAAAAAAAAAAAAAAAAAAAAAGAAAGGAAGGAAGAAAGATAGAAAGATAGGGAAATGAATATTAAGGAAATGTGAGTTTAATATGACAGATATTGTATTTGAGGTATATCACAAGTTTTTTGGAAGAACTAACATTTTTTATTTTATTCTGAAAAATAGAACTTGTAAAAGAGGGAGACAGGAGGTAATGCTAAACTATGAAAATGTTAGGAATAAAGAAGCAGAGAGGAATTGATGCCACTAAGCACAAATTGTGTATTGGTGCATTAAATATAATAATCAGTGTAACTTAAGGCCAGGGGGCAAAAGGGCAGTCAGTCTAGATAATGAATGATTGGATCAGGAAGATGTGGGCCTATTCAAAACAAAATAAAATGCTAATACCTCCAGAGCACTTCCCCCTCCTCCAATCTGTTGCCAAGGTTACCTGCCTCCAGGGAACTGTTCTTCCCTGTAAGGAGCTATTAATGAGTACTCCCTGGATGGCTCCTTTTCTGTGTGTACCCCTGTGTGGCTTCATTCCAGGGCACCCTTGCATCATTCCACGTTTTGGGTCAAGTAGACAGGATGAAAAGAAGAGGCATGAGAACAAAGGAAGTCTGAACTCTATAAAAGGGGCAAGGACACCCCCACTAACTGAGGCACCAGCTTTAGACCCCCTCCTCTATGAAAGAGTCTTCTACTCTCTCTCTCCTCTCCTCCTCCTCCCACTTCCCTCCCCCTCTCCGTCCCTCTCCTTTTCCTTCTCCTCCTCCTCCTCCTCCTTCTTTCTCTCTTTCTCTCTCTTTCCTTTAAATAAACTTTTAACTCTTTCCTCAGCATTTCTCAGGTGTTCAGTCTTAACAGCTGTGGAATGGGGACTTGGAATCTAATTCTCAACACAGGTATCATCTCTGGTCTCAAAGTCAGAATTATTTCCCTTATTATTCTTAGGGAGTTGAAAGGTGAGACTGGAAGTTGGGGAAGGGATCATGCCAACGAAAGCAACTGACAGAGGACTCCATGAGCACAATGGTGGAAGCCATATGAGAATATGAGACTGACAGGAGAAAAAATAAGAAAAGGGAGGCAGGGAAAGGGAGAGGAAGACAACAGGAGAAGTCTTCAGGAATATGAATATCTGACAAGTAAAAATTAAAGGTACACAGAGAAGTCATGAGTAAAATAGAAAAAGACCCAGGTTAACAAATAATCTCTAAAGATGTGGGAGACAAGAACTTAAAAATCAAAGTGATGGTCAGGAGTTTAACTATCAAAGAGATGTAATTGAAATTAACAAACTAAAGGGCTAGGACCGAAATCAAAGAGACAAATTATGAGGTCAATATTTTAAAGATCTATTCTATCTCTACATTATAGCCACAACTGGAAAATAAAATTTAAGAAATTCCATCTGTAGTAACATAATTTTTTAAATTCTCTATAAAATAGGTAAGAAAAAAATTAACAAAAATCATGAGAGACCTCTATGCTGAAAACTTTCAATTATAATTGATAAAATGTAAAGGGATTCTAAACAAAAATAGAGATACATCTTATTTATGTATAGAAATAAAAAATACTCCTAATATTTCAATTTTCCCATTAATAGATCTATAGATTTAGTAAGAGATTCAAATAAAAATCTCAACAATTTTTTTGTATAAAAATTGAGAAATCAATTTCAAAATTTATATGGAAATTCAAAGGACCCAGAATAGCAAAAACTAGTACTAAAGAAAAAAAGGACAGAAGGAAGGCAAGGAGGGAGGAAGAGAAGAAAGGAAAGGAAGAAAGAGAGAGGAAGGGGGATGGGGAGGTAGGGAGGAACTTGAATTACCTGACTTCAAATCTTACAACACAGCTACAGTAACCAAAATAGTTCAGTCCTGAAAAAATGACAGTGTAGTGAAATCAGTATTTGTGTCTGCCCCGCTCCACCCAAATTCATGTTAAAGCCCCATCACCTATGTGAGAGAATTAGGAGGTAGAGCCTTTAGGTCATGAGGGTGGAGTCTTCATAAATGGGATCAGAGCTTTATTAAATAAAATAAAATAAAATAAAAAGGCCCCAAAGAGTTGCCTTGCCCCTTCTACCACATGAGGACACAGGGAGAAGATGCCCTTCTGTGAACCAGGAAATGTGTTCTCCCAGATATCAAATCTGCCAGCTACTAGAACTGTAAGGAATATAATCTGTTGTATATAAGCTACCCAGTTTATGGTATGTTCATGAGCATCCCACATGAACTAAGAGAGAAAAATAAATCAATAGAACAAAATAAAGTCCAAAGCACACATAAAGGATCAATAGGTTTTTGACAAAGATGACAAAGCAATTCAACTAAGAGGTAGTCTGTGAACAAAGGTGTAAGGAGCATATGCCATGGATATGCCTGAACATGCCGGGGACTCACTGGGTTGCTGGCCATAAGGAACAGCGGCCATTGACTTGCTTGTCATGCCTGCTTGCAATTGATGGGGGCTGTAAAAGGAACCTAACCATAGGCCTATAATTGATAGAGAGCCCAGCCCATGCAGTCAAGGGCTGCAAGGGGCACCTAACTGTAAGCCTACAATCAATAGAGAGTTCAGTCCCTGCAATTGAGGGCTACAAGGGGCTCAGCCCATGTAATCGACAAAGGGGCAGTGAGGGGCACCTAACAGCAGGCCTACTGGTTACAATTGATAGGGAGCTCAGCCCATGCATATGGGCAAAGAAAAGTCCAGTTGTAATTATATTATCTCACTGGACATAACCAATGGACATTGGTATTTACTGGGTATAACCAATCAACCAGCCCACACCACCAACTTGGCCCACACCACCAACTTGGAACTGCTTTTAAACTGCTTGCCCTGACACATTTTTGGGCTTGCTCTAAGGACATCAGTGAGACCGGCCACTTTGCTGTCTGTCCCTGGACCAGCTCCACCATTCCCTGACGTTCAGCTGTCGGCTGAAGAGGACCACCAGACAAGGACAATGTCTGCTCTTTGGCTAAGAGAAGTCACCTGGCATCAGAGGTATTTTGGGGCTCATGTTTGCCCTAGGATTGTGTGAATTAATTGTAATGTTTAGTTGTCCTAGGATTATATGAATTAATTGTAATGTTTAGTTGCCCTAGGATTGTGGGAATTGCAGGTAGTGCTTAATTGCCCTAGGATAATGTAACTTACCTATAGTGTTTGATTAGTGCACATCAAATGCTAGTTAGGGTGCTCCAGCACACCCCAATACTTTTTTGCATTAATTATTTATATTTGATGATTTTTGTGATTGAACATACACTTGCATTTAAAGACAATCTGCCTCTGAGTAATTATTAATTATGTATGCCACTCATGACAAAAGGGTTCTAGAAACAGGATGAACTTTGACCACCACCTCCCACTATACATATACAAACATTAATTCAAGATGGGTGATAGATCCAAATGAAAATTAAAACTACAATCCTTGAAAAACAAAAGATAGAATACTATCCTGAAAACTTTGGGATAGGAAAAGATTTCTTTTAAAAGACTCCCCAAAAGCACTAATCATAAAAGAACAAATATTTATAAATTGCTCTCATCAAAGTTAAAGACTTCAGTTCATCCAAAGTTATCATTAAGAAATTTAAAAGATAAACTGCAGACTGGAAGAAAATATCTGCAGTACAGGAACTTGTTACCGCACTTGTATCCCAATTACATTAAAGAACTCTTATAATTCAATTCTAAGAAAGAAACAATACAAATATTTTTAATGAAGAAAATATTTCACAAAGAATATATATAAGTAGTGAATAAAATCATTAAAAGGTACTTAAATTGTTAGTCATAAGGAAAATGCAAACTGAAACTATGATGAGACTTTACTTCACACCTAGCAGAATGGATATAATTTTAAAAACTCTGACTATAATGTAAAAAGGCATAACCACTTTACTAAAACATTAGCAAATCTTTCAAAAGTAACATATTACCTACCGTTTCACCTTTTGATTCTGTAATTCCACTCTTAGGAATTGAAATGAGAAGTAAACATAAGTCCACAAAAAGACTTGAACAAGAATGTTTGATAGCTTAATTCATAATAGCCTCAAACTGAAAATAACCCAAATGTGCATAAACAGAAGAAAAATCAAATGCTTTATGGCACATTCATGCAATACAATGCCACTTAAGATAAACAAAAGCAATGAGCTATTGATAAAAGCATCATAAGATGAATCTCACTGGGTTTGATGGTGCATGCCTCTAATCCCAGCAGTTCTAGAGGCTGAGGCAGGGATTGCAAATTCAAAGCCAGCCTCAGCAACAGCGAGGCACTAAGCAATTCAGGGAGACCCTGTCTCTAAATAAAATACAAAATAGGACTGGGGATATGACTCAGTGGTTAAGTGCCCCCTCAGTTCAATCCCTGGTACAAAAAAAAAAAAAAAAGATGAATCTAAAACACACACACACACACACATATAAGCTAAGCAAAAGAAGACAAACACCAAAAGAATTTGTATATACTGTATGATTCCATTTATTTAGTTCTAGATCAGGTAAAACTAATTTGTAGAGATAAAAGTCAAAATATTAGTTGGTTATAAGAAGTCAAAAAAATTCACTAGAAGGGAACATGAGGAAATCACTGAATTGTAGGGAATATTCTATATATTATTGGTGTTCATATTTTTGCCAAAACTCTTTGAAGTATACCCTCATGAATTTTATGTAATTTTTACTCAGCAGAAAGAAAATACCATAAGATTTAACTACCTTAAGAACGTTATTGACCTTTGAAAATGATATACAGTAAAATGGAGAGGGCAGGAAAGAATGAAAAAAAGCTATGGAAAGATGGCACTTTAGAGAGACAAAGAGGGAGCCAGAGAGAAAGGAAAGAAGTTGTCCAATGAAGATAAAGAGGTTGAAAGAAGGGAATTGAAGGAGCTCAAAATTTTAGTAAAACAAAAAGCAAACTCATTTGCAGAGTGTATAAAGGGTCATAGAAGGCAAACTCAGATTGAAAGGGATTGAAATTATATGGGTAGGTCCTATGGAGAAAGAGATGGAGAGTTTCCTTCATTACTCATTCTTATAATCATTGTGAGGGAGACAAAGGCAGTCAAAGTAGATTATAAATAATTGAATTTGATTGGGAAGATGGGAGCTGGTTTGAAAGGAAAGGAAATCAAATGCTGACCTATCCAAAGCACTTTCCCCTCCTCCTCCAACCTACGGCTAAGGTAACCTGCCCCAGGGAGTGTTCCTCCCTGCAAAGAGTGGTAGGAGTTGTTAATTAATGCTTTCTGGGCTTCTACCTTCCTGCTTGGATCACTCTACCTTTTGGTCCACCTTTTGAGTCATTTGTTCCATACTCAGGATGGGGAGAGGAGAGAGGAAAGATAAGGGGAGAAGGAGAATATGAGAGCAAAGCAACTGTAAAATGTATAAAAGAGTCAAGCTACACTTCTTTGGATATCCAGCTCTTGGGCTCCTTCTTTAAAGAAAGGTCTATCTGTTTTATCCTTCAAAGAAAACTTGATTTCTACACCTCAGTGTTTTTCAGGTGTTCAATCTTCACATCTGGGGAAACAGAACTGGGCCCTGTTTGATTTTTATCACCAGCAGCATCCTTATTAGTTTGATTGACTTTACTCTGGAACACTATGTGGGTGTTGCTTTTCTTTCTATCTTTTTTACTTCAAGGCACTAAACTGAACTCAGAGTCTATTATAAATGTGTCCAGCACGCACTTTGGGGAGTTAAAATGAGAGGGAGGAAACAAGTATCCATTCAGGTTCCATTTCCACAGCGCAGGAAAAATTACTTTTCCAAAGGAAAATTTAGGAGGAACTATGCTTGCAGCTTCTTGTCCTCCTTCCTCCCCAGTGAGTTGATGAATGGCTTCACATAATAACATCACTAGTGGTGAAATAGGACAAAACTGAGTCCTTTGGCTTGGTCCCTTCCACTCTGCTTCTCTTTCTTTCAGAGAGATTCTATCTCCAGGATGCTACATTCTCCTCTTTGTGAAGCTATAAAACTCCTCCACTTATGACAGAGTCCTTTAGTGGTAAAATTCTTACCTCTCCTGCTTCGACTGCAAGCTCAGGAACTGTACTATGTAGCTTAAGCAAGCCAAAACACTTCTTTCTCCTCTCCCCCTCCCCTCCTGGGTTCTGAACAAATTGAGAAAAAAGACATAGGACTAGAAAGGAGAAGCATAGAGTTTACCCTGATCCCTTTCAGACTCCTTACTAGCCCTCTTCTGAATTGAACTTTAATTCATAACCTTTCCTGCTGAGATTGCTTTTACCGAATTCACTGAGTCACTCTTGTCTTGTTTCTGGAAAGAGGTGAATGAGATGAATAGAAAAATAGCTAGAATAAAAATAGTTTCCCATAATAATAAAAGCTAACATCCATTGAGCACTCACTCAAGTCTAAATCCCTTTTATGGATTAGCATATTTGAATCTCAAAACAATCCTATAAAGTATGTACTCTTATCATCCTCATTGTGCAGATGAAGACATTTAAGGAATGGACAGGGGAAGAAACTTCCTCAGGGTCAGGAAACGGAATTCTTCTTGGGGAGATGACTGATCAGCTTGCAGGCAGGCCCCAGCAAGAATACAGACAACCCAAAATCAGCTAGAAACCAACATGGACCTGTACAGTTTACCATCTTACTTTTTTCAGTGAAAGCTTTCATTTACCTTTCCAACATATCACCTGAGATTTATAATTCCTTGAATATTGTACATCCTACTACAAACAGAAATAAGCTTTATAAATCATGAAATTATAACAAATTATAGCTGTAAGGACTTTGAGGTTCAGATAGTCAAAATTCTTCTTTTAAGGGATGCGAAAAATGAGGTCCTGGGAAGTTAAATTACTTACCCAAGGTCATATGGCTGGTTGCACAAAGATATGGCTTAAACCACATTCACCAGAGCTTTTAAAGTGACCCTTTTGTCATTATGTCATTATCAATACATAAATCAATTGATGAGTTGTATAAAAGAAAAAAAGCCAATTACTGGCATTTTCATTACTACATATATTTCTCCTCTATACTAATTAATTCAATTTTTTCTAGGTGTCCTGCCTTAAAATATTGCTTTCCTTTTAAAAGCCTCTATGTAAAAGACAATACCTCAGCTGGAGGTATAGACAAGTGAATTGGAACAGACTTTAGGTATTGCAGAAAGCCCCGTGTGGAGAACTATTCTTAGTTTCGTAACCTCCCATAAAATCTGGATGCTCTTACTTTGTAATGCATCTGTTTCTGTTCAACAGGCAATAAAGAGAGTCTCCAAAGTAAACCTGAACAGAGTTCTCTCCATCTGTCAGAGGAAAAGCCCAAGAGGGTGTTTTGCCTACAGAAAGATGAGACCCTCAGCTGGCTCCAGAAAGGCAATGTAAAGCAGCCTGTCTGTGCAGATGTGCAGGATAGGAGAAAACAGCATTTTTGTTGCTGTTGTTAATGATAATAAAATGGGTTTTTTTTTAAATGAAAATGACATTGTAGTTTTAAATCCTTTGCTTTTATATTACCTTTTCCCTCCAGCTCAAAATGGTTTACAACACTCATATAAAATAAAATTTAATGCCCCCAATTCTGTGGCTGAGCAAGTCCTAAGAACCCCGGAGTTGAGAAATCTATAACATCATTTTTAGAACCTTATTTCAAACCCCCACTTTTCCACTTAGACTACCAAGTCATGTTGTTTCTCAATTCTCTGAAGTGTTTGAGGGAATCATCTGCTTAAAATTATCAGTTTACTTCAGTCCCTCAGATACCTTTGTGCTGTGTACAAATCCCCCCAAGGACATGAGGCTAGGCACAATGCTTTCAGAGGATCTGAATGGGGATGGAGAAGGGTGCAGTGTTTAACCAAGTCTTGCCATAAACAACTTACCTGCCGATTTCTCTAGGAAGCCAGGTAAGCTGATTGCTGTTCAGATTAAGCAGGTTCAAATTTTGTAAGCCATCTGTTAGAAAATAATTTCAGTCATTTGAGCCATCTGTTAGAAAATAAGGTTTAGTCACTTTTATATACACCTTTGTCTTCCTTCTGGCTTCTTGTTTTGGACAAAGCTCTTTTGGTTGCTGGTGACAGTTACCTTCATAGAGGCCAGGCACGATGGCACATGCCTCTAAGCCCAGGACTTCAGAAGCTTAGGCAGAAGGACAACAAATTTGATGCCAGACTCAGCACCTAAGCAAAAACTTCAGCAACTTAGCAAGACCCTTTCTCAAAAAAAAAAAAAAATAAAGAACTGGAGATGTAGCTCTGTGGTAAAGTGCCTCTCGGTTCAATCCCCAGTACCAAAAGCTAAGTCACGGTGTCTGCACGACAGAAGGTACAACAACCAGGCTCTCCACAAACTGGAACCAGGAACTAAAAGCCCCTCAGAACCAGGGTTGTACTCTTCCAATAACTCTGTAGAAGCTTTATTTTCTCATTAAAGCTTCTCTGAGTTTCATATTTATATCCTCTCTGTTGCTTTGTCTCTCTCCCCACCCAACACATTCTTTCTGTTTTGAACAGATTTTCTCTCTTTTCCCATGTTGGACACTCCACAACTCCTGAGTTTGAAAGTTCAGTCAAGGCAGACAGAGTTCTCCATCTCAATTTCCTACAGAAATCAAGAAAGCCTTATGTTTTGTCAACCAGGGCCACCACCATGCAACCAACTCCTTGCAATTGTCATGTGGGAATGTGATTATAGTGCTGTTTCTTTTTGTAAAACAGGTAGAAAAGAGCCAGCGATCTAGACTTTTTGGTGAAGTCTCCTACTTGAAAATGTTGGCACCTAGAGCCACAGAGGGCCCAGATCCACCCACAGGAACCTCCACGGGTGTCCAGCCAACAGGAGACCAGGGACTGCTACCTTGAGCCACTGAGGAGCCCAAACTCAGGGTAAGCGTCCCCACAGAGACCCTAGCATGAAGGATCCCTGCCCAGGGCAGCCTGGGCCTGCCCCTAGTTCCACTCCAGAGTTCCTGTGGACCAGCAGGAGCTGCAGAGGGCCCTGATCTGCCCTCAGGAAACTCCATGGTTGTCCAACCAAAGGGAGACCAGGGACTGCTACCTCTAGCCACTGGGGCACCGAAATTCAGGGCAAGAGTCACTCCAGAGACACCAGCGTGAGGCAGTACCACCCAAGGGCAGCCTGGGTCCACCCCAGTTCCACTCCAGAGTTCCTGGGGTCCAGCAGGAGCTACAGAGGGCCCAGATCCACCCTCAGAAACCTCCACGGGTGTCCAACCAAGGGTTGACCAGAGCCTGATTGCTACCAGCCACAGAGGAAGGCACACCCAGGGTAAGAGTGGCCTGCTGAGATCCCAGCATGAAGAGGCCCCACCCAAGTGTGCTCTGGGCCTGTCTCAGTTCCACTCCAGAGTTCTTGTGTCAGGCAAGACAGAAGGCCCAAAACTGCCAGGGGTGCCCAGTTGAGGGCAGACCAGAGCCTGCTAGCCTCCAGCCCCAGGGGAGTTCACACTCACTCTAAGAGTCACACACAGACTCTCCAGCTTATGACCCTGCCTAAGTGAGAACTGAGCCCGCCTCTAGTTCTGCTCCAGAGTTCCTCTTCACCAGCAGGAGTGCAAGAGAGGGGCAAAACAGCCCTCAGGGGCTGCCTCAAGAGCCCAGCCAAGGCCACTCCCACTACCCTCTAGAGATACGTCCACTACCTCCGCCACCAACTTTAGTGACAGTAGTGCCCATCTGAGGACACTGGGAGAACAGAAGTAGCTTCAAGGTGAGACACAGGTAATCTGCAGTGTCGATATAAGATTATAGGATAGAATCTGCAATACCTCAGATTGGTATTTCAAGAAAGGAAGATAGGGGCTGGGGTTATGGCGCAATGGTAACGTGCTCGCCTAGCATGCATGAGGCACTGGGTTCGATCCTCAGCACCACATAAAAATAAAATAAAGATATTCTGTCCACCTACAACTAAAAAATAAATATTAAAAAAAAAAAGGAAGGAAGATACACAATCAACATGAAAAAACAAGGGAAGAAAGTGCTGCAAATAAACCTGGATACTACTGTAACAGAATCCATTGACAGCACAGTTGAAATGTCAGAGAAAGAATTCAGGATGTACATAATTCAAATGATCAGTGAACTAAAGAATGACATAAGTGAACAATTACAGGCAAAAATTGATCAATCCAACAAAGAAATAGGTGAGCAAATAAAGGCAACCATCGATCATTCTAACAAAGAGATAAGAGAGCAATTACAAGTAGCAAAAGATTACTTTATGAAAGAGCTAGAGATCGTGAAAAAAACCAATCAGAAATTCTTGAAATGAAGGAAACAATAAACCAAATTAAAAAATCAATAGAAAGAATCACCAGTAGACTAGATCACCTGGAAGACAGAACCTCGGATAATGAAGACAAGATATACAATCTTGAAAATAAATTTGAACACACAGTGAAGATGGTAAAAAATCATGAACAAAACATACAAGAAATATGGGACAGCATGAAAAGACCAAATCTAAGATTTATTGGGATAAAAGAAGGTGCAGAATTTCAAACCAAAGGAATGCATAATCTCTTCAATGAAATAATATCAGAAAATTTCCCAAGTATGAAAAATGAAATGGAAAATCAAATACAAGAGGCTTACAGGACACCAAATGTACAAAATTTCAACAGATCTACACCAAACCACATTATAATAAAAATGCCCAACATACAGAATAAGAATAGAATTTTAAAGGCCACGCAAGAGAGGAACCTGATTACTTATAAGGGGAGACCAATTCGTATCTCAGCAGATCTTTCAACCCAGACACTAAAAGCCAGGAAATCATGGAATAACATATTCCAAGCCCTGAAAGACAATGAATGCCAACCAAGAATCCTATATCTAGCAAAATTGAGCTTCAGATTTGATGACGAAATAAAAACCTTCCATGATAAACAAAAGTTAAAAGAATTTACAGCAAGAAAGCCTGCACTACACAGCATTCTTGGCAAAATATTCCATAAGGAGGAAATGATAACCAACAATAAAAATTTACAAAGAGAGCAACTACACTAGAGGAAAGACCATTCAAAAGAGAAAACAACTCAAGGTAAAAACCAAAAACAAACCAAAATGACTGGAATTACAAATCATATTTCAATAATAACCCTGAATGTAAATGGCCTAAATGCACCAATTAAGAGACATAGACTGACAGATTGGATTAAAAAAAAGACCCAACAAAGCAGCACAATTCACAATTGTTAAACTGTGGAACCAACCAAGATGCCCTTCAATAGATGACTGGATAAAGAAACTGTGGTATATATACACACAATGGAATATTACTCAGCAATAAGAGAATAAAATTATGGCATTTGCAGGTAAATGAATGGAGTTGGAGAATATCATGCTAAGTGTAGTAAGCCAATCTCAGAAAAACAAATGCCGAATGTACTCGTTGATAACTGGATGCTGATCCATAATGAGGGGAAGGACATGGAACAATGGTGGATCTGTGTTCACAGAGGTGTAAGGGGGGAGGGGGCATGGGGACAGTAAAGGTAGTGGAATATGATGGTCATCATAGCCCTAACTTTATGTATGACTGCATATATGTTGTGATTCTATACAACTTACAACTAGAGAATTGATATGTTATCCTATCTATGTACAATGAATCAAGTTGCACTCTGTTAACATGTAAGCCTAAATAGAACAAATAAATAAAATATGAAAAAAGAAAGAAAATTTTGGCACCTAGTTCAAAATTTTGAAATGGCCAACAAAATAGAACAAACCTATTTATGAACCAGATTCAGCTCATTCCATTTGTCTCAAGTCATGTGATTTTTCTCAGACGAGTTAAACTATTTTAGACTACCACAATCCTCAAGAAAGAGAGTATATGACTGAATTAGTGTGGGGATGCATGTCTACCCTGGTCAATCTGCTGTAGTTAAGGGGACATATTGCCATGTAACACATCAAGGCTTCTGTTGACAGCACTCAACTCCCTGATACCAAATCACGTCTATCCCTGGATAATCCGAGCCTGACATAGATTGTAATTTAAATAAATCACAAGAGATTTTCAAAGTTCTCCTTGACAGCTGAGGCTATAGTTCAGTGGTAGAGCCCTTCCTAGCATATTCAAGGCCCTGGGTTCAATCCCCAACTTTGCAAAATATATAAATAAAATACCTTGCAGTTGTTATGTGAGAATGTGATTGCAGTGTTGATGATGTATTGCACCCATGCCCTGAAAATTTCACAGAAATTCATAAATTCTATAACATGTCTCTAGTTTTGCCATTAGGAACAGCTATGGTTTGGATCTTCAATGTTCCCTAAGACTCATGTGTTGATTGGTTGGTCTCTACCTGATGGAGCTATTGGAAGATAGTAGAACCTTGAGGAGGCAGAACCTAGTGGAAAGAAGTTAGAACAGTCAAGAGGTGCCCTTGAGGAGTTTATTGGAACCCCAGCCCCTTCCTCTCTCTCCCTCTCCCTTCCCCCCATCTCTCTCTCTCTCTCTCTCTTTCTCTCTCTCATTGCTTCCAGGCCACTGTGAGGTGAGCAGTTTTGCTCCTCACATACTTTCCACTATGATGTGCCACCTTACCACAGTCCCAAAGCAACAGGGCCCAATGCCTGTTATGGTTTAGATAGAAGATGTTCCCCAAAAGCTCTTGTGAGAGATGATGCAAGAAAGTCTAGAAGAGAGATGATTGGATTATGAGAGCTTTTACCTAATCAGTGCATTAATCCACTGATAGTGATTGACTGCCTAGGGTAACCTAGGCAGATAGGGTGTAGCTGGAGGAAGTGGGTTATTGGGGGGTATTACTTTGGGGTTTATAATTTTATCTTTGTTGAGTGAAACACTCTCTCTGCTTCCTGGTTCCATGCCTTGAGCCATTTTCCTCTATTGTGTGCTTCCACCACAATGTTCTGCTTCACTTCAGGCCCCAGTGAATGGAGTTGGTCATCTATGAACTGTAACCTCTGAAACTGTGAGCCCCAAAATAAACTTTTCCTCTTTTTGTCCAAGTCTTTTGGTTATAGCAGTGAAGAAGCTGACTAACAGTACCCATGGACTGAAACTTCTGAAACCATGGACCCAAATAAATCTTTCTTCCTTTTAAGTTATTTACCTCAGGTATTTTGTCACTGCAATGAAAACCGACCAACACAGGAACCAACTTACAAGGTGGTGAAGTGCCTTACATGAGTTAAGGCTATAAAGACCACCTGGATCTCTTTGTCATAAATGTGCCCTTAAATTCACTGTACCTATGTTAAATAAGAGTGTCATGTTGAATGGAGAAATATTAAGCTTAAGACAAACACAAAAAAAAGACTGCAAGTGATTGAATCTCATATCTTTCCTTTAAAATCCTCCCAAAATTGACTTATATGTAACATCTTGATCAAAGACTGTGACTTAATACCTGAGGCAGATTTTTAAAAAATGAAAAGAACGAAAATCGTAGAGAGCTCCCTTTGATTTGGTTTTCAAAATATTTTACTCTGACTCAGGAAGAAGACCCCCCAAGAGTTTTCATATACACCAATTCTGAAAAGGAGAAAATGAATACCAATTTGGTTTAAGCTTAACACTAACACTTATTTATTCTCTTAGATCTACATGTAAATGAATGTTTGTTATTAAAAATTGAATAGCAAAAGTGTTGGCTCAAAAATTTCTTAATTTCAAGAGTGAAAGTAAATAGCTTCCCCCCAAAAAATGACTAAATCATGAAAAATTCTTTCTCATTTTAGTTCAATATCATTAACTATGAGGGGTTAAGTCTAAAACTATGTCATTCTTTGACTAACTTACCACATGCTCCAGATGCAAATCTACAAATCCTATTTCCAAATAAATGAAGCTTCTTCAGGGAGGCAAGGTATTTCATCTCTTCTGGGACTTCTTCTAAAAGGTTGTTTCCTAGATTTAGTATTGTCAACTGCAAACATATAGAGATTTAATCAGCTCATACATTATCCACCTTCAGATGAAAAAAATAAATAATTTAAGCCCCTTTGCTCAGATCTACCTAACCTAAGGAAACAAAGATATTCTAAAATTACTTCACTTACACCTGAAAATATCTTTATAAAGTTCACTTGAGCTTCATGCTCAAATTCCATGCCAATTAAATCACAATTTACATTTCAATCAAAGCACTCCACTTCATTAAAATCATATTACAAACCATTTCAAGGACATTTTAAAATGCAACTGATGACCCATTTGTAACTCACTTGAGCAACCCAGCTGTATCCTAACATTGTGACCCACAGAATCAACCACTGAAATCTCAGAAAAAGGAAACCAGAAAGAGCTAAAGATCTGAAGGCCTCCAGCATACTATTCCCAAATGAGCTATCCCACTTAGGCCAATAAGAATGCTCCATTATATGGATATAACTGAGGGTCTTTAACTTTGATGTCCCTCTGTGTGATCACAAAGTTCACAAAGGCATCTACTGAAATGATCTCAGTAAAGCAGAGATGTGCCCTGGGTGTACCTCCTACAAATGACAGATTGGTCAGACATAGGAAGAACTACACATAGAAAGAGTTTAAAAGCTCCCTCTTGGTCCCCTAGTTCAATGAATCAGTGACACTGGATTGCTTTCTAAATCATGGCAGTTTTCTTTTTATTTTATCTATCTATCTATCTATCTATCTATCTATCTATCTATCTATCTATCTATCTGTCGGTACCAGGAATTGAACTCAGGGACAATTAAAAACTGAAAGCTACATCCCCAGCCCTATTTTGAATTTTATTTATAGACAGAATCTAACTGAGCTTCTTAAAGCCTCACTTTTGCTGAGGCTGGCTTTGAACTCACAATGCTCCACTTCAGCCTCCTGAGCCACTGGGATTACAGGTGTGCGCCACCACGCCTGGCTTTTCTTTTTATTTTTATTGGTGTATTTTAATTGTACATAATAGTACATTCATTGTTATATATTTATACATGTAATATAATTTTGTCAATTTTGTTCCCCATGCCTTCCCTTCCTCTTCCCTCCTCCCTCCTCTTTGTCCCCTTCTGCCACTCTACTATAGTCTTTTCAAGAGACAAAAAATCTTTACTTCCAAATGTAATTTACCATTCATGGATAAATACCAGCTTCACAGTTTAGAATTTAATATTATGGGTAAAAGAAAATAAATCTTAGGAGCTTTGACAAATCAATTTATGCAAGACAAGAAAAATAATTAAGGAGCAAATATGGGCAATCTAAAATTTTTTATTTATACTTCATATAGATTTTTGTCAATTATTTAAATCAATATAAAGAAGGGGACAGAGACTTTTACAATGGAATTTCTTATCCCAAGAATTTATGGTAAAGCTGTCACTTCCATATGTGTTTTCACCTGAGAATTAACATCATTCTCTCCCTCTCCTCTCTCTCATTATCTCTGTGTATATATACTGTAAATATACTATATATATGCATATATATATATAGCATAGTATATGGGTGTATGTGTGTACAAGTACAATGTATTTATTAGTTTGGAGACCTTATTCTATTATAAAGGTGAAGTTGAAATGCAATTTTGCAGTCATTTGAATGGAAAGGCTTATTCCAGAGTCTGGAGCTGAATTAGTTTCACATTGCTGCTATAACAAATTATCACAACCATATCTTTGCTTCTTTTAATTTTTTTCCCTGCCCTGTCCTTTGTTTATTCCCTTACAAATTTCTTCTGAGAGAACTGCCTCAATTGATTACAAAAGTCTCTTCAGGCTTCTCAGGACATACAGTGTCACATAAGCCAAGGGGAAAGAAAAGAAAAAGAAAACTATTTCAAGAAGAAAGATGTGGGTCAACTCCCAGGGGAAGGTTAAATTTAAGAAAGCGTAGGAAGAGCCACTGGATTTAGCAACATGAAAGTTATTAGTGACCTTAACAATAGGGGTGAAGTGCTTGGCAAAAAAGTTTGATCAAAGTGTGCTGTGGATAAAATATAAGAAAACATAAACAATGACTAGTGGAAAATTCTTATAAGAACTTTTGCTATTAAGAAAAAATAAAAGGATCGACTACACATGCTCAGAGGAGGAGACCAATTGACAGAAGTGCGGCCACCCATCTACCAACTGGTGGCTGTCCCTGCCTATATCCATCTAGAGTCAACAGCCAGGACCAGGAAGATCATCCCCAAGGTCCCTGAAGGCCCGGTTACACCAGAGGTGAGGTATTGGTAACTTACAGGGACACTACAATATTATAGGGTAGAAATTGTAATACCTCATATCAGCATTGCTAGAGAGGAAGAGGCATGAACAACATGAATAAACAAGGGAAGAAAATGCCCCAAACAAAAACAGTACAGTACATAAAATGTCAGAGAAGGAGTTCAGAATGTACATAATTAAAATGATCTGTGAAGCACAGAATAATATAAGAGAGCAAATACAGGCAACCATTGATCACTCCAACAAAGAGATAAGAGAACAAATACAGGGAGCAAAAGATGACTTCAAGAAAGTGATAGAGACTTTGAAAAAGAACCAAGCAGAAATCCTCAAAATGAAGGAAACAACAAACCAAATTCAATAGAAAGCATCACCAACAAACTAGATCACTTGGAAGACAGAACCTCAGACAATGAAGACAAAATATATAATCTTGAAAATAAAGTTGACCACACAATGAAGATGGTAAGAAACCATGAACAGAACATCCAGGAATTATGGGATAACATGAAAAGATCAAATCTAAGAATTATTGGGATAGAGGAAGGCACAGAGATACAAACCAAAGGAATGCACAATCTCTCCAATAAAAAAAATCAGAAAATTTCCCAAACATGAAGAATGAATTGGAAAATCAAATACAAGAGGCTTACAGGACACCAACTATACAAAACTACAAAAGATCCACACCAAGGTACATTATAATGAAAATTCCTAACATACACAATAAGGATAGAATTTTAAAAGCTGCAAGAGAGAAGAAGCAGATTACAAACAGGGGGAAACCAATTCAGATTTCAGCAAATTCCTCAACACAGACCCTCAAAGCCAGGAGATCCTGGAACAAAATATACCAAACTCTGAAAGAAAATGGGTGCCAACCTAGAATCTTATATCCAGCAAAATTGAGCTTCAAAGACTTGATGATGAAATAAAAGCCTTCCATGATAAACAAAAGTTAAATGAATTTACAGCAAGAAAGCCTGCACTAGAGAACATTCTCAGCAAAATACTCCATGAGAAGGAAATGAAAAACAACAAGGAAAGTCGGCAAAGGGAGGAGCTGCACTAAAGGAAAAGCCAATCAAAGGAGAAACCAAGTCAAGTTAAAAACCAAAAATTAACTAAAATGAATGGGAATACAAGCTATATTTCAATAATAACTCTGAATGTTAATGGCCTAAACTCATCAATTAAAAGACACAGACTGGCAGATTGAATTTTAAAAGGACTCAAATTGTGGAATTCACACAAATGTTGGCTCAGAGCTATGCCTACAATGAAGAAAAGGACTGTGTTAGGAACATCAGCTGAAGATAAAAATTGGTTATTGTGCTATCCACTGAATTTTTTATTCCTATTCGTCTATAGCTGTGTAAGTAAAACAATTATTTTTCTCTCTTCTTTCAAAATTTTTTCTTTGTTTTTAGTTTTCTGTAATTTGGATGTGAGATGACTAGGTATTACTTTATTTATTCACCTATTTATATTTGGTACTTATCCTACTTGATATTCTCTCAAAATCTGTACTTTTTATTTCATCTTAGTTTTTCAAAAATTTTCAGATGTTTTTACTTCAAATATTTTTTCTGCTGTTTTCCTTTCTTCTTTTTGTATTCTAAGTATGCATGCTTTATTCTTTGATATTGTCCCACAGTTCTTGGGTTGCTTTTATTTCCTTTGTATTTTCATTTGTGAAATTTTTAATTAACTTATGTTCGAGACCATAGTTTATTTCCTTGGCCATAATTTAATTGATGGCATCAAAAGGCATTCTTCCTTTCTATTTCAGCATGTTTGATTCCTAGAATTGTATTTTGATTCTTAAACTTTCCATTCTCCCTAACATAGTTTATAAGTTTTTGCATACTTTTTTCCCAATATGTATTTAACAATTAATAATAATTATCTTAGATTTTTTAACTTGGCAATTCAAACATGTATGATATGTTTGAGTCTGATTTTTATCTTCAGACTA
The DNA here is from genome assembly GCA_004024805.1 of Geosciurus inauris. NCBI lineage: Eukaryota > Metazoa > Chordata > Mammalia > Rodentia > Sciuridae > Geosciurus > Geosciurus inauris. The sequence continues at coordinate 67,065 of PVHX01007647.1, forward strand.
CATTTTAGCATGTCTTCTGGCCTGTCTTATAATTTTTTGTTGAAAGCCAGACATGCTTTATTGAATAATAAAAAAATGAAGTAAATAGGCCACTGATAGGAGTATTTGTTCTATCTGGTGAGGACTTGTCTGATGTTTGTCCTTAATTGACTTTGTTTTTAATTCACAACCTAATCCTATCAGAGACAGGAGGTCTTTTTGGAATCTTCAAAAAGATTCCAAAAAGAACTGGTAGGATATCTGAAAGTAAAACTGTGGAACTGCGAGGGTTTCCCTATGTCTACAGGACCCCAAGGTTTCCTTAATCTCAAATTAGCCCATATTCTGTCTCCAGCCATTCTTCAAGATTATGTACTAGCTGACAGTTCTAGCAGTACATTGTTGGGTTCAAGAAATGTAATTTAACTTTCTGACATTTTTGTAAGCATAAGATTGATGACTTTTGAACATATTAGAGTTGAAACATGAAGTCAGTTTCCTAATTTTAAAATAATGGTTAAAAACTTGTTTAATTTTATACATTCTTTCCATTTCTACACTCTTTTTCTTCCTTTGATGTTTTTTCCATTTTATTATCCATTTTATTTGGGAAATGGTTTTGTTGAATACAGAAAACCAATGTAATTAATTCTATTTTATGTTTTTAATCTTATTTGTACATCTTCTGTAGATTGTTTAAATTTCTTTATATAGAATAATTTTTATATATTGAGTAGTTTTATATGTTGATAGTTTATCAGAAAAAAAAGGTATTCACTAATTTAACAACAAAAGTAAAGCTTTAATTTAAAAATTGTAAATTCATACCAAACTTATTAAAATCCAAAACTACATACATGTAACTTTGGTTTTATCTAAACTGGAGAAGATGGCTGAAGACCTACCCTTTATTTTCTCATAGACCAAGTAAACATGAGCCCTTCAAATATTAATCTTTCTGTATTCTACTTTTTGATTTCAGAATCTCTTCCCACTGTTTAACATTATTAAGGACCCCAAAGTCTAAGGAATTTTTGCTTTATTATATTTACTGTGTTTTAAAATTTTTAATTTTTATTAATTCATTTAAAAGTAAAAATATTGTATTTATTAACACAAAGAACATATTTATGAAAGATATTATTACAAAACACAAAAACACATTAGCGGAAGTAAATTTTTTTGTATCTTTGTAAATCTCTTTAATAGTTTAGCCAGGTGTGGTGGTGCATGCCTATGATCCCAGCAACTCAGGAGTCTGAGGCAGGAGGATCAAAAGTTCCAGACAAGCCTCAGCAACTTAGCAAGACCCTAAGCAACTTAATGAGACCTTGTTTTAAAATAAAAAAGGGGCTGAGGTTGTGGCTCAGTGGTAGAGCACTTGCCTGGCAAGTGTGAGACACTAAGTTTGATCCTCAGCACCACATAAAAATAAATAAATAAGGTATTGTATCCATCTACAACTAAAAAAATATTTAAAAGTAAATAAAGAAAATAAAAAATAGCTAAGGTTGTGGCTCAGTATTCTTCTCTGATACTACAAAAAATTCAGTAAGAGGTACCTCGTTGCAAGGTGAACTATGAAATCGTATTGTTCAACTTTCCTTACTCTAACATTAAAAACCAAGAAAAGAAAAAAAAAATTAAAAAAAGGAAGGAACTAGAGGGGATTTTTCCCTTTAAATTCAAAACTAAAAAGGTAGTACAGTTTATTTATATGCTGATAGAAAAACATCATGTGGAAAATGAGAAACTAATTATATAAGGAGAGGGATAATCACAGAATCAAATGATTTAAAATATGGGACTCAAAGTTTAAGTGGGTGCTGGCCAGAGAGAGGAGTAGGGGCTTATCATCTGGGGTAGTAGAAAGGTAGAGAAAGCAAAGGCAGGTAGGGAAGAAAATGGGTTTGCTAATGGAAAGATGGGGTTCCTGACTGGCAATGTCTGTTTTCTACATGGAATATGAAACAAAGTCATTTAGAGGGAAGAGAGATACAATAGTCTTGAGGTAAATAATAAAACAAGAATCACTGTACAGAGTAAGTTAGAAATACAACAGGGAGACTGGCCACCACGGTTGGGTTTTGATCCAGCTTAGCTCCCAGGAAAATGTTACAGAAGGGATAGATGACCAAGAAAGGCCATCTTTATCTGACTGATGTATTAACTACACAGTCCTTTGGCTAGAAAAGTTCACACAAATTCTAAGCTCTACAAACAAGATTGTAAAATGTAGAAGATAAAGAGAGTTTGCCAAAAAAACTGAAAATGCGAAGTTTAATCTAAGGTGAAGAAAATGGAACTTGAGGTTGCTTTTTCTTTATTTCTTCCTTTCTTTTAGTACTGGAAATTAATCCAGAGGTGCTAAACCACTGAGCCACATCCCCATCCCTTTTTATTTTTTAATTTTGAGACAGTGCCTTCCTAAGTTGCTGAGGGTCTTAAACTTGCAATCCTCCTGCCTCAGCCTCCCAAATCACTGGGATTACAAGTGGTGCCATGGCACCCATCAAGGTTATGCTTCACAGAGAGTAAGATAACACAAGGAAATTTCAGTGGTGGCCTTTAAATTCATACATTTCTCCTAAAGGACAGGTGACAGAATTTATAGTCTGTTGCCTTGGCAAACATTCAGGGTTCAACACATTACTTCAATTACACATAAAGTGCAAAGACTTGAGAAATGTCTCACAACCTAGATGCTTCATGAATTCAATTATATTTATTCTGTGTTTATTACATACTGGAAACTCTCTTCTGAAGTACCACTGTGAAGAAGACCCAAAAATCCTGCTTATATCTTGAGAAATGGGGCAGACAAAAAATAAGTAAACAAACAAATCATCACTTCCCTTTAGTGTTAAGTGCTAGGTATGAAGGAAAGAAACCAGGAAAATGAGATGAAAAGTAATGTGGGGTCAGACTAGGTTGTGAGGGAAGTTCTCTCTGAGGAGAAGATGTCTGAGGTGAGAAATTTAGGATTCCTTGATAAGGTTGTTCCAAATGTTTAACGAAAAAGATCTTCAGAAATAGCATACCACCCCTGGGAGGAAAGAGCTTTTGCCATGTTTCATTAGTAACATTCCATGGTTGTGGATAGTTCCTAAAGAAGGGTTTTTAGTCATATAATTTACAACTTGATAAGTTTTAAAGCCTGCTTTACTTCAATAATTATCTAAAGAATGAATTTCTGTTGGTATTCTTAGTAACTCTTCTGTCCTTTGGAAATTAGCATGAAGCCTATTGCTAATAACTTCTTATAAACCCATGACACAGGAATTAGAGCATCTCACAATTAGAAGAAATTTTATAAGTCATCTAGTCCAACATAAAAACACATTTGGGCATTTGCTCATGAACACATCAGTAACAGGTAGCTCTTTTATCTTGTTTTTTCAAAAATTCCATCTATCAATTCATTATGTTTTGTATTTTGACTTTCTGTAACTTCTAAATAATTCTCCCACATCAACAATAAAAAATAGTTTTATTCCCACTCCTCTCTCCCACATAACAATATTACATTTTTGAAGATTGCCATTATATTCTTCCTAAATGTGCTCCATTCTCCCCTAACCATTTCCCTTAGGACATCATTTCCAGACCCCTGGCCATCCTGGCTGCTCTCTAATCTTTTTGAGTGCTCCCCTCTAAAGACATGGTGCCTGGGGTGAGACGGGAAATGAGAGCTCATAGCACAGATGCTGGTGGGACCACTGGGTCTCCTAGGGCAGATGATTACACTCATATTAATGCATTCTAACATGACATGCACTCTTTCAGCAACAGGGCACATTGTTGGTGTGTAATTAATTTTGCCTGTGGCCAAGAAAAACCCCTAAGTTAGCTGTCAAGCAGATAACCCACATCCTGAACTTGTGCAACTGAATTCTTCTTAACCTAAATATATGACTTACATTTAACCTTGTAAAAATTGTTCCTTGTTGGTTTTGGCTCCTAAGTCATCTCCAGAGTGTCACTCTTAATTAAAGTCTAAAATGAGACAAGACTGCAGAATGAGCTATATCTGTCTTTCTCATGTCCACTATGGATAATATACCCATTATTCTTATAATACTTTGGTATTATAATACTTTGGTCGAACTTTGGAATTATTAGATATGGAAAATGACCAACCCCAAAATAATGTGGCCTGGGAAGAGGGAGTGAGAAAAAAGGTAACACATTGATAACATTGATCCTTTCCTAATACATCCTTTCCCAGTGGACAAGACAAGCCCTGGGGTGAAGATATTCATCAAGCCTGAAAAGACAGTCTCTGGGAAGAGGCCAAAGCGCTGATCTTCCCCAAAACAAATCCTTCCTCAGACCCTCCATCTGGTCCAGTAAAGACAAATCCCAGATACTGACTGCTGACCCCAGATTCTCCATCTTCCCCAGGAAAAACAGATCTCAAATTCCTGAGTGCCCCAACTGACATGCTCATTAATTTAAGTCACCTTTCAGTGTAACCTATATAAGCACAAACTCTCCCTTTCACCAGTGGCTCATTTTCCACCAGGAAAGTGGGTCCATCAGATGTGTGATTTTGTTGCTGAATAAGGGCTATGCTGATACATGAAGTTTGCACCCAGCTTGGTCCTTTTGTGCTAACAAGAATCACCTAGAACTTTTTTCTCTTCCTCCAACTAAATCAATCTGTCACCAAATCCCACTATCAAAATTCCTTATAGAGAGCCTACATTTTGGGAGCAAATTTTTGTCACATATATGTCAGATAGAGCACTAATCTCCAGGATATATAAAGAACTTAAAATCTTAACACCAAAAAAAAAAAAATCAATAAATGGGCTAAGGAGCTGAACAGACACTTCTCAGAAGAAGATATACAATCGATCAACAAATATATGAAAAAATGTTAAACATCTCTAGTAATTACAGAAATGCAAATCAAAACTACTCAAAGATTTTTTATCTCACTTCAGTCAGAATGGCAGTTATCAAGAATACAAGCAATAATAAGTGTTGTGGAGGATGTGGGGGGAAAGGCATACTCATACACTGCTGGTGGGACTGCAAATTGGTGCAAACAATCTGGAAAGCAGTATGGAGATTCTTTAGAAAACTTGGAATGGAACCACCATTTGACCTAGCTATCCCACTCCTTGGTCTATACCCAAAGGATTTAAGAAGAGCATACTACAGTGACGCAGCCACTTCAATGTTTATAGCAGCACAATTCACAATTGCTAATCTGTGGACCCAACCTAGATGCCCTTCAGTAGATGAATGGATAAAGAAACTGTGGTATATATACACAATGGAATATTACTCCACATTAAAAGAGAATAAAATCATGGCTTTTGCAGGTAAATGGATGGCATTGGAGAGTATCATGCTAAGCAAAATAAGCCAATCCCAAAATACCAGGAGCCAAATGTTTTCTCTGATAAGTGATGATTATGCTAATCCATAATAGAAGGGGCCATGGGATGAGTGAAAGAACTTTGGATGGGGCAAATGGGAGGAGCGAGAGGAAGGGGTAGGAAAGATGCTGGAATGAGATGGACATCATTACCCTAGGTATGTGCATGATTACACAAATGGTGTGACTCTACTCCGTGTACAACCAGAGAAGTGAAAAATTCTGCCTCATTTGTGTACCATGAATCGAAGTTTTCTACTGCCATGTGTAACTGATTAGAACTAATAAAAAAATAAAAATTCCTCTTAAATATATCTTTTCACTTCTGTCCTTTAGTACTAGTACTCATTATACCTGCCTATTCTTTGCAGAAGATGCAAAGAATGGGATGTATTATCACTTAAATTCCTCTTATCCAACTCTACTAGGCAATATCTAAATAACTTCCCAATGATCAATCTATGAGGAATTTCCCTATCCAATATATCCTATTTTCAATCTTCCTATAGCCTTTTCTGGGTTTTGTAAATTTGCTATAAATAGTCTCTCTCTCTCTCTCCCAACTCTTCCCAAAATTATTTAATTCCACTGCCCCCGCCCCCATACCTCTAACTTAACTTTGATGTGACCTGCCTTGAGAAAGATATGGTTCTTCTTTCAAACTGGATAGGAGGAAAGCATCTCAGTGTTCATTGATGCCTTTGAATTATAAAATCTAGGTTCAGTGTATAGCAGCCGTCTTTGTATAAGTAAGAGAAAAGAGCAAACAAAATTAAGAAGGAAAAGTAACTGATTAATTTATTAATTACAATACTAAAAGCTAACACTTAAGTGGAATTTAATATGTGCCAAACAGTCTTGAACACTAATATGGACCTCACAATAATGCTGATTTTACAGAAAATTTAATCTGAGTCCTAGGCTGTGATTTAGAGTGAAATAATACAGCTTCACTCTAAGATTTATACTCCCAACTTGAGTATTACACCATCTACACTATCTATTTTCAAGAAAAATTACTGTTGCTCAAAATGATCATACATGCACACATATACCTACAAATGCACACACAAAATGAAATTGTCTTCCATACACTCATGGAATGCACAATTTATGTACTCTTATTTGTGTGCATATTCTTTAGTCAATATTGTGCAGTAATCAAAGCACAAGCTTTGGAAACCATCTCCTATGCAGTGCACGAGCTACTTGATCTTGGGCAAGTCATTCAAGTTCCTAAGCCTCTGTTTCTTTTGTTTCTTTTTGAAAATGGGGATGCTACTAATATTTTCTTCTTAAAACTCTTTTAAGAATTAATGGCAGTGCTATGAGGTGCCTGGCAAATAGCAGATATTATTAACTATAATCTTTTGGGCCCAGGAGACGATTCTAGGAGGAAATGTTACGCATGGTGCCAGAAATGTATTAGGTATTTTACGCACCACACACACACACACACACACACACACACACACACACATTCTACTTGTTTTCAAATTTTAAGCCTATTTGCTTTCTTAATAATTTCTAGCTCATTTCTTCAAATATTTCTACAGTCACAGTTACTTTTTTTAAAAGGCATGGGGCACTGGGGCTGGGGTTATGGTGCAGTGGTAGCGTGCTCGCCTAGCACACGTGAGGCACTGGGTTCGATCCTCAGCACCACATAAAAATAAAATAAAGATATTCTGTCCACCTACAACTAAAAAATAAATATTTTTTAAAAAAGGCATGGGGCACTAAGTTTAATATGGTTTAAATCATTATTAAATTACAAACACATTTTAATTACTCAGTTCAAGGTAAAGAACCATGCCTGTGAGGTTTAGCTGCAGGCACAATATCCATAAATACGCAATAGGATTGGTAGAATCTCCATGTGCAGTGTTAGCCATGGGTCTAGGAGCAGCTCTGAGGTCTGCCTGTTTCACACTAATAACTCTCTAGCCATGGCTATGGACCACAGTCACTAATGACAATCCTATTTTCTCTTCTAGTTTGACTGCATTTAGAAAATCACTTTATTTTACAAATTACTAACAAGGAACTCTCAAAAACTAAGAGACACTTAAGAAACACTTTTAGTCTGGAATAATTGAGAGAAATGTTCCTGTGTAGTTTAACACTTGGAGACCAATGGTTTCCATTTACTGAATTATATCTAAAATCAGCTTAAACAATGGATATGACTAATAGAAGCTTTTTAAAGTGGTATTGATTGCATCAAAACCTTTAAACACAATCCAGATGAAACAATAATCCACTAGAATTAGGTACTGGCTAAACTACCACTATTAACTATGCATGAACCCCCAGTTCACGCAGTCCTTTCCTGGCCCCCTTCTCACAAATAAGTTACTTGCTGGGAGGTGAGTTCAATTTCTGATTAAAATAGATGACCCAAAAAACAAATTCTCATTCTACTATTTAGCATCTTTCTTTACCCGTGGTTCTCAAACTCTTTCTTGTAACTGTGTGTGGGGGGCACTGGGGTTATGTGTGTTGAGAAACATAAGATCTGCTCTCTTGACAAATTTCAAATATATGACATAATATTACCTCTAGCAATATAATGATTTACAATGTAAATAAGCTTTTATTTTATTTTTATTTTATCTTATTTACAATGTAAATAAACACTGTACCTTGTAATCTATATCACTCTATCTCCCTCTCCCTATAAATCCATGTAACCACCATTCTGCATTCTCTTTCTAAGAGTTTGAGTGTTTTAGATTCCATACAAAGTGATAGCACATAGCATGTCTTCCTGTGTCTGGTCTATTTCACTTGGCATATCTATAAGTTTCATCCATGTTGTCACAAATGACAGAATTTTCTTCATTCTAACTCTCCCACTCTCTCTCTCTTCTCTTTTCTCTCTCATCCATTCATCCACTGATGAACCTTTTAAGTTATTTCCATATTTCATCTTTTGTGAATAATGTCATAATAAACATAGGAGTATATATGTGTATTGCACATAGTGATTTTATTTCCTTTGGATATATACCCAAAAGTAGGATTGCTGAATTATAAAGGTAGTTCTATTTTTAATTTTTTGAGGAAATTTCCTACTCTTTTCTAAAATGGCTATACCAATTTACAATCTCACCAGTGATGCACAAAGATTCCACTTGCTTTACATCCTCACCACAGTTGGTATCTTCCATCGTTCTGTTCAGATGTAAAATACTAACCCATTTTGGTTTTGTTTGCATTTCCATGATGACTAATGATGTTGAGTGCCTTTTCGCATATGTGTTCGCCCATTGGCATGCCTTCTTTAGAGCAGTGTCTATTCAAGTCCTTATACTCATTTTTAATGAGATTGTTTGATTTTCTTTTTTTGCTATCGAATTGCAAAGTTAAGTTCTTTAGTTCTTCACATATTTTAGATATTAACCTCCTGTTATATAAGGATTTGTAAATATATTTTACCTCCTATAGGATTCCTTTTCATATTGTTGATTGTATTCCTTGCTATGAAGAAGCTTTTAGGGTTTGATGTAGTCCTACTTATCTGTTTACTTTTACTGTATGTTGGTGTCATGTTCTAAAAGAATCATTGCCCAGCCAGGCATGGTGGCACAGACCTGTAATCCCAACAGCTTGGGAGTTGGAGGCAAGAGGATTGTGAGTTCAGAGCCAGCCTCATCAACAGCGAGGCTTGTTAAGCAACACAGTGAAACCCTGTCTTTAAATAAAATACAAAATAGGGCTGGGAATGTGGCTCAGTGGTGGAGTGCCCCTGAGTTGAATGCCCAGTACCAAAAAGAAAAAAATTATTGCCCAGTGCAATGTCAATAAACTTTTCCTCTATGTTTCCTTCTAGTAATTTTACAGTTTTGGGGTCTTATATTTAAATTTTCAATCCATTCTGAGTTGATGTTGGCATATGGTATGAGATAAGGATCCAATTCTCTAATTCTCCACATGGATATTCAGTGTTATTAACACATTTAATAAAGGGACTATCCTTTCGTAGTTGTGTGTTCCTGGTACTATCATCAAACATAAGTGGACTACAAATGTATAGATTTATTCCTGAGCTCTTTTTTTAAATATTGTTTTAGTTGTAGATGGACACAATATCTTTATTTTTTTATGTGGTGCTGAGGATTGAACCCAGTGCCTCCCGCATGAGAGGCAAGCACTCTACCACTGAGCCACAATCCCAGTCCCTATTCCTGGGCTCTTTATTCTGTTCCATTGCTCTGCATGTTTTGTTTTATGACAAAACCATGCAGTTTTGATTGGTATGACTTCGTAATATATTTTGAAACCAAGAATTATGATGCCTTCAGCTTTCTTCTTCTTGATCAAGATTGCTTTGGCTACTCAGGACCTTTTATGTACTTAAGTATTGTTTTTCCATTTTTGTAAAATATACCATTAGAACTTTTTTTTTTTTTTTGATACCAGGGATTTAACTCGGGCATGCTTAATCACTGAACATATCCCTATCCCTTTTTATTTTATCTAGAGACAGGGTCTCATGGAGTTGCATAGGGCCTCACTAAGTTGCTGACGCTGGCTTTGAATCCGCAATCCTCCTCCTGCCTTGGCCTCCTTGAGCTGCTGGGATTCAGGCGTGTGCCACTGCACCTGACTACCACTGGGATTTTGATAAATATTGGGTTGAATTTCTAGACTGCTTATAATATGAACATTTTAATATTGATTCTTCCAATCCATGAACATGGGATGTCTTTCCATTTATATGTGTCTTCTTTAATTTGCTTCATCAATGTTCCATAATTTTTAGCATACTCAGCTTTCACCTCTGTTATGTTTTAGATACAAGGTGTGTCCCCAAAAGTTCATGTATGAAACAATGCAAGGATTTTCAAAGCTGAAATGATTAGATGATTAGAGGTATAACCTAATCCATGGATTAATCCACTGATATGGATTAACTGGGTGATAACTGCAGCCGGGAAGGGTGTGGCTGGAGGAAGCATGTTGCAAGGGGCATGCCTTTGGGATTTACATTTTGTCTCTAGTAAGAAGAGCTCGCTCTGATTCCTGGCTGTCATATCCTGAGCATCTTTCCTCCACTATCCCCACCCACCATGACATTCTGCCTCACTTTGGACCCAGGGCCATGGAGTTTGCTGACCATGGCCCGAACCTATAATACCATGAGCCAAAATAAACTTTTCTTCCTCTAAGTTGTTCTTGTCAGATCTTTTGGTCAAAGAAATGCAAATCTGGCTAAAACCACCTCTGGTTAAGTTCATTCCTAAGTATTTTATTGTGAATTGTCCACTTGATTTCCTTCTCAGATAGTTTATGGGGTTGTTGCACATCACCATGGAGCAATACCATACCTCTAAGAAGTTAAGTCTCAGTAGGAGTCAGAAGCCTTAGTGCAAGCCTGAGCATAGAAGCAGATGTAAAGGAGTAATAAAAGCTTGGAGAAAAGGAACTCATTAGGTGTCTCTATACCAAAACAGGATACGATAAACCAGGATAATGAATCCCTGATTTAATAGCCAGGCTTATAATAGAAGAGGAGCTAGCTATATGATGGAGAAAGAAGAGTTTTTCAATGAGTTGAACAAGGCAAAAGAAAATGAAGGCCTGATGCTGATAAACAGTATAAATAATATCAGATCCTCTCTGTTTTGGTAGGGTTGAAAGTGAGACTCAATACCCAAGGAGGAAAACTCTACCTACCATCATCCTTCTTCTATTCATCTATATAACTCTTTCTTTATCTTAGCACTTCCACAAGATCACCTTCTTTGACTTCTCTGACTAGAGACTCAAACAGCACAAAGGAACTCTCTTTCATAACACTTTTCACAATTACAATTTTACATTTATCTCTATATTTATTGTCTTTCCCAACTAAACCTGAGAATAGGGATACATGAAAGTTTTGTTCCTTTTTGTATTGGGACTACCTAGCAGAGTACCTAGACTACTGCAGGCACACAAAACTAGTTATTAATTATATGAATGAATGAGCAAAATTAATTGGGTTAGGGGTGATAAAGGACAGTAAACATATGAAATGGAGAGATTGGGGACATGATTACAAATTTATAAACTATTCAACTCTGCTCTGAGTTGGTCTTATTTACTGTCAATTGTTTATGGTCAAATAAAAAGCTGTGGCAGAGCAGGTCTCAGTCCCAGGCAACCACTCATGTGAACAGCTTAAGGGGAACATTGCCACACTGCCATGGAACCTTGTGATGCGTGTCAACAATGCTAACACAATTAACGATGATGGCTATTTCTTTCTTTGGGGATTTTAAAATTATAGCTTATCTTCCTTTTCAGAAACTTTTTTCCAAGATGATTCCATAATCATGAGAGTACTGTGTTCAGTACTCTAAGTTGGACTTTGAAAATTGCTTTCATTGCATTCCACTTGAGGTGACATTAAATGTCTTACTAGGTGCCAGGCACTAGGAACAAGACAGTTGTGCCCTCAAAATTTATAAAGTGTTTATTTATAAATCATTGACACCTCAGCATTTCAACAATAAGCTAAATGCATTCAGCATAAATTCTAAGAAATCGACTCATTTTTTTCTTGTCTCTACAGGTAATTGAAATTTTCTAGATCTTCACTAGTCAAATTAGCAAAAAATAGAGGAGGAGGAAGAGGAAGATCTATATTCTTTAAAGAACCTTCCCATTTTTTTCATTAATTTTAGTTACATCATAATGGTATCACCAATTATAATAGCAACTAAAATATATTGAAGAGTTTCATGTGTTAGCTATGGAGCTTTATATATGTTAGCATTTAATTTAATCCCTAAACATGAAGGAAAAGCTAGTTTTTTTACATGTGTATTCTCAGGACCAGTATAAACATAGGAAAGTAAATAGGATATATTTGTTAAAAGAATGAGTATACAAATAGGAGGACAATTCCACATAGTGTCCAAACTAGCCATCTTTAGACAACCTGATTCTTGTTTTTTTAAGAACTATAGATTGAAAGCCATACTCTGGTAAATTTCACACTAAATATATAGAATAACAAAATAATAGAGCTGAAAACAACCTCAGAAGAGATTTCATTTTATAAATGGATTTACTGGTTGGGTGACTTTTGACATGTGACTTAATTTCTTCCTCAACTATACATTATGATAACTGATTGGGTGACTTTTGACATGTGACTTAATCTCTTCCTCAACTATACACTATAATAACAGCTTGAGGGCAGCAATCCCTTGCAGGATTACATAAAATGAATGAAGGTCTCCTACTGTTGTACTTGGCACTCAATAAGTAGTTGATATTGTTACGCTATTACCTTGTGAGTGCAAAAATGTACAAGTATTATGTTTGTTTTAGTAACTGAAGAATTATCAAGACCATCGTAATACTTTGCATTCTATGAAGGAAATAACAAAAATCATGATAAATTATTTTTTAAAAAATTAACCCTTTTTTCCTAGTCATTACAAGTCATTGGAATTTTTCAGAGCTTCACCAAATTAACAAACAAAACAAAAACAAAAATATCAAAAAAAAAAAGAGAGAGAATTGGAATTCTCCAAAGAACCAACCCCTTTCCCTTTATCATTGTCAATTGTTACATCTTAATGGTAATACCAATTATAATAGCAACGAAAATGTATTGAAAAGTTCCCATGTACCAGCTATGAAAATTTACAAATATTGACATCTAATATAATCCCCAAACTATAGTCAACTGGACTTCCTAGGACGATTAAAGAAAAGGTAGTAAAAGACAAGCACAATATCAACAAAAGTAGTAGATGGATGGAGAGTTTCAAAATCATTATTGATGAAGGTTACAATTTAGAGCAATGCAGAAAAGAGTTCAAACCCACTTTTGAAAAATACATTATGGATTTTATATAAGAAAATGTTAAAATAGGAATTATTACATTTACTAAAGTATGGTAAAGACTTTAGTAAGTTGTAAAGACCACAAGGACACTTTGTAACATAGGTCATTCAAAATTTCAGAGGGATACCACAGTCCCCACTCCTTTCTCCAGCTTTATTTTTCTCCTGAGTACTAATCACCACCTTGCCTCCTAATTGGCTTGTTTCTTGATGTTAGGTCAGAGAAAGAAGCGGATAACAGTCATCTTGCTCCCTCCCGCTCTGCCTGGCCGCCGTTGCCACCGCCGGGCTCAACCCGGGGCCTGCAGGAGCCGCACGCAGGCGGCTGGGCCCACCCTCACCCTCAACGTCCACCACCTTCGGCCCCGTCAGTCACGTGCGCCGAACACAGTACGCATGCGCCAAACACGCCAACATGGCAGCCCCCAATAGCCGATACAGAGAGAGTGAACCTCCGACATAAAAACCGCCATGACTCTCGGCTTATCTCAGAAGGACTCTGACCTCAGCAGCCTCACCTAACCAATCTCAGAGGACACTGGACTCTAGACCAACACCTCTTCCTGCCCCGGGTCCTTCCCTTCCTGCCTCAAGCCTTCCTTTTCTGGGCGGGCGGGCCTTTAAATTCTGTATGCCATGAGGTTCCAACGCCATTTTCTGCCCAGTCAAGACTGGTAACTGGGCGGGGTGGTGGCCCGGGAGTGTCCTTCCCAGAATAAAGCCTGTTCCGGTCCTGTTTTACTTCCATCTGGTCGTTTGGCTTTACAAATTGGTGCCGAAACCCAGGAGAGTTTTTGAACCTCCCCCCTGCACTGGGGTAGAGGCAAACTCTCCGAACCAGACCAGGAGCCACTCTCCAGCCTCCGGACCAACAAAAGTGAGGTACGTTTCCCTCAACCCATTTCCCCTGACTCCTCAGCTTCATTCCTGTCTGCACCAGGGGTCTACCTGGAAGTCACACGTGTACATAGACCCCTGCCTGAGGCCACGGTAATTGGAGAGACGTCTCCAGTCCTTGTGAGCCATCCAATTCCGTTTGAGCCCCTCACTTGGCCCCCATTTTCCGGTGGACTTGAATGGATTTTGGGATGCCTTTTTCCATTCTTGCCCACTTCTGTGAATGCTGAGGAGCCATGGGAAACACCAGCTCTTCTCCAGACCCCACAACTCCTTTGGGCTGTCTGTATTGCAATTTTGAGGAGCTAGGATTACAAGGACCTACGCCACGAGCGTCTGGTCCTCCTTTCCACTGAAGTCTGGCCTCAGTATGGCTTAGACAATGGATCAAAATGGCCTCCAGAAGGAACTTTTGATTTTCAAATCCTCACTGATTTGGCTAATTTTGGTCACCGGACAAGGAGATGGACAGAGGCTCCTTATGTTCCAGCTTTTGGGGAAGTACGCTCTCACCCCAACCTTTATTCCACCTGTTCTGTCCTTCAAGTTATCCTTGCTAGAGAAAATCCTACACCCCCTTCCCAATGTTTTTACCTATCTTTTTCCTCTTTCACTGATCCACCTGAGCTGCTTTCAGCTCCACCTGTACGCCATCCCCCTCCTCCTGTAGCCACAGCTTCTCCCCCTCCCCTCCTGTAACCACAGCTCTTGCCCCTCCTCTTGTAACCACAGCTCCTGCCCCTCCTCCTGGAAACCCACCCCCTCCAATGGATCCCTTCACTCACCCACTCCCCTCTTCCCCTGTTAGCACTCATACCCATTCCCACCAGGCTCCCTTGCTAGCTGACCCTAAGCGTCTCTGTCCCCTCAGGGAAGTGGCAGGCACTGAGGGAATTATTCAAGTTCATGCTCCATTTTCACTTCAGGACCTCACCCAGATTCAAGAGTGCCTTGGGTCCTTCTCTGCTGACTGTTCTACTTACATTAAGGGATTCTGCTCTTTCTCTCAGACTTACAATCTTACCTGGCATGGTGTCTATGTTATTCTCTCTGCCACTCTTACCCCTGATGAACGTTCTCGCATCCAGCAGGTTGCTCGGGACCATGCTGATCAAGTTCGTTTAACAGACAACTCTTCCTACAGGTGAAGCTGCTATTCCCCTAACTGAACCCAACTGGAACTATCACGATGGCCAGCAGGGGTGCCGTCACTGTGCCCGCATGATCCAATATCTAATAGCAGGCATTAATTTTGATAAGCTCAGAGAAATCACCCAGAATCCCGATGAGAATCCAGCTCTATTTCTCAACTGCCTTACAAAGGCTCTTACTAAATATACTAAGCTGGATCTTGAGTCTCCCTCTGGGGCTACAGTGCTAGCGACCTATTTCATCACCCAATCAGCCCACAACATTAGAAAAAAGCTCAAATGAGCTGAGGAGGGCCCACAAACCCCTATCCAGAACCTGGTAAAAATGCCCTTTAAAGTCTATAATGCCAGAGAGGAATCAGCTGAATTAGCCAGGCAGGCCCAATTACAGAAAAAGGTAACACTCCAAACCCAAACCTTGGCAGCAGCCCTGAGGCCTACAGCTCCAACAAGAGCTTTAAGGGGGAACCCATGATCTCCTCCGCGAGGGGCTTCCTTCAAATGCCGACGCTAGGGTCACTTGGCCCACCAGTGCCCAAACCCACGGCCCCCTCCTGGGCCGTGTCCCACCTGTGAGCAGACAAGACATTGGAAAAGTGACTGCCCCATGGCTGGCGCTTCCTCGGCGCCTCTACGTGGAGGTATGACCAACCAGGCAGCGCTCTCTCCTGAACTCTTGGGGTTCACAGAAGACTGAAGCAGTACAGACTCGGGGACCCCCATCACCCTCACCGAGCCTAGGGTAACACTCCAGGTAGTGGATAAGTCCATAACTTTTCTTGTGGACACAGGGGCTACCTATTCTGTTTTGCCTGCCCACTCTGGGCCTTTGTTTCCTTCCCAGGTCTTGGTTATGGGGATTGATGGCCAGCCCTCCTCCCCAAACCAAACTGCTAGGCTGGCCTATGCCCCAGAGGGACACCCTTTTACATAGTCCTTTCTGGTTATTCCATCCTGTCCAATTCCTCTCCTAGGCAGAGACATTCTCCAATTATTAGGGGCCACTCTCCAATTGCATCCCAAAAATGCCACTGCCCAGTTTCTCTTACCTCTAATCTGTACTCTTTCTAATGACCTGACAGCTCCCACTACAACATTACCCCCAGACCTAGTTGATCCCCAAGTCTGAGACACCTCCAAGCCAGTCATAGCCTCTCACCACAAGCCAGCCCATATTCAGTTAAAGCCGCATACTAAATATCCTTTGCGTCCCCAATTTCCCATCTCCAAAACCCACAGGGAGGGACTTAAACCCATCATAGACAGACTACTTGCTCAGGGACTCCTCATTCCTACTGACTCTCCATGCAACACTCCCATATTGCCAGTACGTAATTCCTCAGGAGCCTATCGCTTGGTTCAGGACCTACACCTAATTAATGACGCAGTTATTTCCATCCACCCAGTGGTTCCCAACTCTTACACTCTTCTCTCTCATATCCCCCCTTCAACCACCCACTTTACTGTCCTAGATCTTAACGATGCCTTCTTTACAGTGCCTCTGCACCCTGACTCTTATTACCTCTTTGCCTTCACATGGGAGGACCCTACTTCTTTAAGGTCCCAACAACTAATATGGAGAGTTCTACCCCAAGGTTTCAGAGACAGTCCCCACCTCTTTGGGCAAGCTTTGGCACAAGATTTAACTGCTTGTGACTTTGGGGATAGCACCCTTCTTCAGTATGTGGATGACCTTCTCCTATGCAGCCCATCCCCCAAGACTTCCCAGGCACACACTGCTCAGCTTCTCAATTTCCTGGGGTCACGGGGCTATCGAGCCTCTCCGACTAAAGCCCAACTCACTGCTACCTCAGTCACCTACTTAGGCCTACTCCTCACTCCAACCTCTAAGGTCTGGCAACTGACAGAATTCAAGCTCTCCGGGACCTACAGCCACCTGAAACAGTGGATTACATCCATTCCTTCCTGGGTCTGGCCGGCTTTTTAAGGCATTGGGTCCCCAACTTTGCACTTTTAGCTAAGCCCTTATACCAGGCAGCTAAGGAGACCCCTCATGGGCCTCTCACTTCTCCTACCTCAGTAGCCAATGCCTTTTATAAGCTCAGGGATGCCCTCATATCCTCTCCCACTCTCTCTCTCCCTAACCCTAATCATCCTTTCCACCTTTTTACGGATGAAAGGCAAGGTATTGCCACTGGCCTCCCCACCCAACAGATTGGACCTTCCTACAAGCCAGTGGCATACCTCTCTAAGCAGCTGGATGCTACAGCTCGTGGATGGTTGCCATGCCTCCAGGCACGGGCAGCAGAAGCAGAGCTTACTAAGGAAGCCCTCAAGCTTACCTTGCTCCAACCAGTAACTATATTTTCTACCCATAGGCTACAGAACCTCTTAAGTCACAAAGCTCTCCCACTTCTAAGCCCTTCAAAAATTCAATAACTTCACCTTCTCTTTATAGAGAACCCCAACATTACCCTCTGTTATTCTTCCTCCCTCAATCCTGCCACACTCCTCCCACTATCCTCTCCCCCTTCAGATGCTAATCATTCCTGTCCGCAGATGTTGGAGGCCCTGCAATTGCCTTGCGAGGACCTCTTTGACTATCTACTCTCCACACCTGACTTAACCCTTTTTGTGGATGGCAGTTCCACGATGGGTCGTGATGGACGTCTCAGAGCCACATATGCAGTAGTCACCGCTGCCTCAGTCTTAGAAGCCAGCTGCTTTGCTGAAGGAACTACCTCGCAAAAGGCTGAACTTTTTGCACTCATCAGAGCTCTCACCCTATCCAAAGATAAGCAAATTAACATTTACACAGACTCCAAATATGCTTTCCTAATTGCTCATTCTCATGCAGCTATTTGGAAGGAGCATGGATTCTTGACCACAAAAGGGTTACCAGTGGTTAATGCCTCTCTAATTTCTAAACTCTTAGAGGCACTACAACTGCCCTCACAAGTGGCTATCATATACTGCACGGGACATCAGAATTCCTCTGACCCCATAGCTATGGGCAACAACAAGGCAGACTCTATAGCACAAGGATTAACAGCCAAATCCTCAACAGCACCTATCCTATTTCTGTCCACTGCTACTAAACCCAATTATACCCCACAAGAACAACAGGACCTGATAACCCAAGGTGGTCATCTCGGGGGAGATGGCTGGATCTTCCTGGGGGATCGGATTGCCCTCCCCAAACAGCAAGCTTACGGTTTATTGACGGACATTCATAACTCTCTTCATATTGGCCTCAAACCCCTTTTTCAGTTTTTACAACCTCTCTTCTATTTCCCAGGAATGAGAACTACTCTCCAGCAGGTCCACTCTGCTTGTTCCATCTGCTCTACTGTGTCCCCACAAGGAGGCATCAAACCCAAACTCCCCACACACCAGATGAGAGGTCACCAACCGAGTGAAGACTGGCAGATTGACTTCACTCATATGCCTAGGCACGAAAAGCTTCACTACCTACTCACTTGGGTGATACTTTTTCAGGTTGGATAGAAGCCTTCCCTACCTCCAGGGAAACTGCTGACGCTGTCACCTCCATCCTTTTTGAGCAGATTATTCCCAGATTCGGACTTCCCGTCTCCATCCAGTCAGACAACGGTCCGGCCTTCACTTCTCAGGTTGTTCAACTAGTCTCCAGAGACCTCAACATCACTTGGAAACTCCACATCCCCTACCAACCCCAATCCTTGGGAAAGGTCGAAAGGGCCCATGGCATCCTCAAGGATCACCTCACTAAACTGGCCATTGAACTCAGGCTTTCCTGGCCCAATCTCCTGCCATTGGCCCTCCCTCGAATTAGGGCAGCCCCTAGAGCCCCCTCTGGCCTTAGCCCTTTTGAATTGCTCTATGGACTCCCTTTCCTAATCAACCAAAATTTCCCAACCAACCCCCCTCCCCTTGCGTTCTACCTGCCATATCTCACCCTCTCACATAAGCTTTTAAGGGAACATGCAGACCGCTGCCTTCCTGCACCATCTACAGACTCAGACCCAGCACATCTGCAGACTGTCTCAAATCCTCCTCAACCAGGTGACACAGTCTTACTTCAAGAGCTGCATCCTCAATTGTCGGAGCCCCACTGGATGGAACCCCATACAGTCATACTTACCACGCCAACAGCAGCCAAGTTTCTAGGTCACACCCCATGGTACCATGTCTCCTGCCTCAAAAAGGCACCTACCCCCAATGCACAGCCTTGGACTTGCACCATGCTGGGGCCCACTAAACTCAAAGTTTCTCGACAACCCTCCTCTGCTAATCAGTAATCTCTCCCAAGCCTCTGTTCCTACCCCCAGGTGGAGCTTCTGCATTCAAGCAGCATGACTGACAACCAGCATCTCCACCCCTGTGTCTGCCTCCCTGCCTGACCAACACTCAAGCCACCTCCCCCTCTCAACGCCCCCAATCCCGCACAAAGCAGCCAGAATGAATCTACTGTCCTATATCATCAAAAAGGCCAGGATGTTAGGTCAGAGGCAGAAGTGGAGAACAGCAGCCTCGCTCTCGCCCCACCCATCAGCTGTCTTGCTCCCTCTCGCTCTGCGTGGCGGCCGCCACCACCACCGCCACTGCCGCCACCACGGGGCCAAGTCCAGGGCCTGCAGGAGCCGTGCGCGGGTGGCCGGGCCCGCCCTTCGCCCTCAGCGTCTGCCGCCCCTGTCCCCCGTCAGTCACACGCACCAAACGCAGTACGCATGCGCCAAACACGCCAACATGGCAGCCCCCAGTAGCTGATATGCAGAGAGTGTGAACCTCTGACATGAAAACCGCCATGACTCTTGGCTCATCCCGAAGGACTCTGACCTCACCTAACCAATCTCAGAGGACACTGGACTCTAGACCAACACCTCTTCCTGCCTCAGGCCCTTCTCTTCCTGCCTCAAGCCTTCCTTTTCCGGACGGCAGGGGGAACCCTTTAAATTCTGTATGCCATGAGGTTCCAACGCCATTTTCTGCCCAGTCAAGCCTGGTGACTGGGCGGGGGGGGAGGGGTGGTGGCCTGGGAGCGTCCTTCCCAGAATAAAGCCTGTTCCGGTCCTGTTTTACTTCCATCTGGTCATTTGGCTTTACACTTACAACATTTTTGATGAGAACATAAACTCTGTGAAGGCAGGATTCCCAATGTTTTGCTCATTGCTGAATTACCAGTTTTCAGAGCCCAAGGCACAGACAGTACTCAATACAGTTGTGGATTGAATAAAAGAAGACAGAAATTGAGGTTGGAAAAGTAGTCAGAATCGAAATGGAGTCAATTTTTGAAGCCCTAACAAGAAACATAAACAGTAATAATAAATAGAGCTGCGAGATTATGAAGGAGAGAATTCTGTGTATAGAGGGCTAATAACAACCACCATTCACAAAAGACAATCAAAAACCACAACCTTGCAAGAGAGTACTTCTGCCAGGGCTCCTTCAGGAATTATCTGCTCCGCTTTGGTTCCAGCCTTGTCATTAATCTTTGTGGCCAAGGATTATTCTATCAAAGTAATTTAGATAATCCTCCCCATTTTGCTTTTAAAATTTTCCCCTTGCCTCAACCTCTTTGAAGACACATATAGTTTACCATGACACCTGTATTTCTATTGCAATACTCTAGTATTCCCAGATACATATATTAATCCTTGGAGAATTTTTCTCTGTGTGTTCCTTGGGTTGGCAAGACCCAGAGACATTCAGTGCCTTATATTTAACTGAAAAGTGGATGAACCAGTCTAGTTATCACACACTTCCATGTCACAACACTTCCAAACTCTTATCCAGGGCTCTTATTTTCAATTCTTGTAGCTTGCTCTGTTGTCTCTCTGTCTCTTTCTCTCTCAAACCTGCCCTTTCTATTAGCATTGTACAACTGAGCAGTATTTCTGAATTGTGTTATAATCTATACCTATTCTTCGAGGATTTCTTGCACTTTCTTTTGGAGTTATTTCTAGAACTTCCATTCAAAATGGGAAATAGTTTTGTTTTGGTTTTCAAAATTCCACAGTCTTTGATACCCTTTTTAAGAAAAACTACTAGTTCAGGAACAGCTAACTGCTTCATGTCATTATACTGAATCAGACTTGTAAAACTCTTTAAAGATGGACCAAAGTAGCCTAGTTTCAAATTAGTCAAATTTATAGCAATGTTATTTCTTCTTTAAAAATAAGAATTGAGCCAGGCACTGTGGTGCACACTTGTAATCCCAGCAACTTGGGAGGCGGAGGCAGGAGGATGGAGAGTTTAAAGCCATCATCAGCAAAAGCAAGGCACTAAGCAACTCAGTGAGACCCTGTTTCTAAATAAAACACAAAATAGGGCTGGGGATGTGGCTCGGTGGTTGAGTGGCCCTGAGTTCAATCCCCAGTACCCTAAAAATAAAAATAAAGTAAGAATTAATCCAGTTCCCTACTGAAGAAATTGAGAGGGAATAAACTGAAGTCAAAACTTAGGGTAAATCCTGAGTAGTAGACAGTGTGAGAGAGAGCTGGCCTGAGGGCTTCCGCAGTACATAGTACAACTATATCAGGTTTTTCAATCATGAGCTTTTGGCCATAGTTCCGCATTCTTGTAAGAGTTCTGCATTCCTGTGAATAGCCTCAGGGTGCTCGTAGAATAGTCACACCCTGTGCACCCTGTAGCGCTTGCGGGATATATGGCATCTTAGCATATATAAAGAGGGACCTGAGCTCAATAAAAAAGAGTCTCTTGCCTTACTGTGTGTGTGTGTGTGTGTGTGTGTGTGTGTGTGTGTGTGTGATTTTTCATCCGCGGCTCCCTCGCCTGACTCGGTTTCACTTTGGTCCAGCGCCAGGCGCTGGTATCTGGATGTCCCACCGAGATCGGAAGAAGGGAAAAAATGCCGACGGACACCCCGGGAATGTAGGGGGTGAATTGTTAATAGTGCAGATAAAGATGGGCACTACCCTCAGTAGGGAATTGTTGGAAAATCCGATCGAAACTCTGTTGAGGAATCAGGGTATGGGGCTAGAAAGGAGTACTCAGCCCCTTAAAGAAGTTGAAATGGATAGCAAGGAAGAGAAAGAAGGAGAGGATGAGGAGGAAGATGAGGAATTACAATTGGAACAGGATATCCAGACATTGCAAGAGAGATTACAGGAGTGGGACTTAAAGGAACAATGTAAGCAGAAACCAAAGCATTATTCAGTGGGAAGACCACCTCCTTTTAATCCAGGATATGAGTCTAGGAGGCCTGCCAGTCCTTCGGCGCCTCCAGAGCCTCAACCGGGAGGCGTGCTGTTCCCAGTAATAGAAGTGCAAAACCAACAGGGACAGACAGTCAGGCAACATCAGCCATTGGATTTCAAGGATGTAAAAGGTTTGAAGGATGCTGTGGTACAATATGGCCCTCATGCGCCCTTCACTTTAGCCATTTTTGAATCTTTTTCATCTTTGAA
>PVHX01007648.1:0-78672 GCA_004024805.1 Geosciurus inauris
TTGGTACCAGGGATTGAACTCAGGGGCACTGGACCACTGAGCCACATCCCCAGCCCTATTTTGTGTTTTATGTAGAGACAGGGTCTCACTGAGTTGCTTAGTGCCTCACCGTTGCTGAGGCTGGCTTTGAACTCGCGATTCTCCTGTCTCAGCCTCCCAAAGTGCAGGGATTACAGACGTGCGCCACCACGCCCGGCTACTTGGGTTCTGTTTTAAATACCAAATGGATCCTTAAGTTCTATTCAGACATAGATTTTTTTTTTTATCATGTATCACCTTAATGCATACATTAAAAAAGGAAACTATAAGCAAAATACATAGATTAAGATATTACTAGAATTTCTTCACATACAGGGTCCAGCTCCTTGGAACTATTTTTTAAAAAAGCTTTATGTTGCTGGGCATGGTGTTGCACGCCTGTTCCTAATAGCTCAAGAGGCTGAGGCAGGACAATCCCTTGTGCCCAGGAATTCCAGGCCAGCTTGGGCAACATATTAAGACCTCCATCTCAAAAAAAGAACAACCAAAACAGCTTTATATTTTCAATTAACTATAGGCTTAGAAGTTGCAAACAGTACAGAGTAATGCTGTGTGCTCATCTCTCAGCCTTCCCCAGTGGTGACAGCAAGCAGAACTAGAGTGATTGTCAGAAGTAGAAAATGGGTCCAAACTTCTTTCTCCTCAGGCCTGGATGCTTGTGTTTCTCCATACACTGTTCTCTGGGCTATGGAATGTGTTGGTGATGGGGCGTTTCTTCAGAATGCCCCACTGCTGCCAGGCACAGTGGTACACACTTCTAATCCCAGAGATTTGGAAGGCTGAGGCAGGAGGATCAAAGTTTAAGGCCGGCCTAGGCAATTTAGGGAAAGCCTGTCTCAAAATAAAAAGAGCTGGGGGTAGAGCTCAGTGGTAGAGCACGCCTGGGTTCAAGTCCCTGTACTGGGGGAAATGCTCCACTGTTGTTATCTGTAGTTTTTCAGCCAGATCATTGGCACCCATTCCCCAAGTATTTTTGTTGTCATTCCTTACTTTTAAAAAACAATTTCAAACTTATAGAACAGGTGAAATAATATTATGAGGAAATCTCAAATACCTTTCACATGGATTTAGCAATTGTAAACTTTTTTTTTTTTTTGGTACTGGAGATTGAACTCAGGAGCACTCGACCACTGAGCCACACCCCAGCCCTATTTTGTGTTTTATGTAGAGACAGGGTCTCACTGAGTTGCTTAGTGCCTCGCCCTTTCTGAGGCTGGCTTTGAACTCGCGATTCTCCTGTCTCAGCCTCCCTAAGTGCTGGGATTGCAGGCTTTCACCACCGTGCCTGGCTGCAATTGTAAACATTTTGCTACATTTACTTTATCATTTCTTCCCCATTCTTTCTCCTTCCCCCCTTATTGCATAACAATTTGGAAGTATTATAGACATAATGCCCTTTACCCCTAAATATTTCAGCATATATTTCCCGAGAAGGAGGACATACACTTAAAATATCACACAGAAAAATCAGAAAGTTGAACACCAGTACAGTGTTATTCTTTAAAGACTTTATTTAAATTTCATAACATGGCCATTTCAAAGTGATACAAACACTGTCTATAGTGTTTAATTGGGTAAGTACACACTAAAATGCTGCAAGAGGGCCTCCATGTTGTGGTGACAGGATTGAATGACCTCTCCACACTGCAGATCCTCAGCACCACATATAAAATAAATAAATAAATAAATAAATAAAGGAATTGTGTCGATCTACAACTAAAAAATGTTTTTTAAAAAGATATATACCTTGGGGGGTTGGGATTGTGGCTTAGTGGTTGAGTGCTTGCCTCGCATGTATGTCAGTAAACCAGATACAAAATATATGTGTATAATGAGAATATTCTCTATTATGTAAACTCCCATTTATAATTACCAGAACATACCCTGCAGAAGTATGAATATTTTTTTCAAAAAAAGACAAAAAATATTTAAATGAAAGGAATAATTATACTTATGATGATTATGTTTTCATACTAAAAAGATAACTGGGGATAGTGGCCGTATTTTTCAAGTGTAAAGTCAGGATCTACTCTTACAAAGTCAGACAAATTAAATCACATTTTAAAATTTATTTAGTGAATTACCTTATCAAAAAGAAAGGAAGAAAGAAAGAGGGAAGGAACGAGATACTGATACTGATGGAAAATGTAGAACAAATGGGTGAGGACCACCCCTCACCACCTGCATTCTTCATTGTGGGTCCTGCATTTTAAACTAATGGAAGCACAAAAATTTTGCAGGGCATCTCCCGGTGCAGCAGATTTAATCTGGATAAACTAGTCTTGTGTGTTCCCTGAGGCCCTCTTGCAGTCTCAGCCTAAGGCCTGACTTTGGCAGTGGCTTCCAGATGATGAGAGCAAACAGGCCAGAGTATAGTCAAGAAGGACCAGAGTTTCTAGAAATCATGCCAAAAAATGAAAGGCAGGGAACTCTTGGAAGGTGAAAAAGACAGAGAGCTGAGCATGAGATTGAAGGTGTCTAAAGTTGACATTTAATTTTTGGTAATTATCATCAGTTTTTTACAGATGTTTTTAACCATTGTTTTATAAACAACAGTAAAAGAAATGACCAGAAAAGGTTACAATTATTTCTTTCAGTCTTTGGAGGCTTCTAGTAGCTGTTCTAGTACTTATTAAAAGATAGGAGCAGTTTAAGAGGGTAAATCTTTTAAGTATACTGAATAATAATAATAGTGGGAAAAAACTTTGTGAGGTAATGGGTATGGCTTTGATGGTGGTGCCAGTTTCATGAGGGTATACTTATCTAATGTTAAGATATATACATTAGGGCTGGAGTTGTGGCTCAGTGGTAAAGCTCTTGCCTAGCACGTGTGAGGCACTGGGTTTGATCCTCAGCACCACATATAAAATAAATAAGTAAAATAAAGGAATTGTGACAATCTACAACTAAAAAATGTTTTTTAAAAAGATGTATACCTTGGGGGGCTGGGGTTGTGGCTCAGCGGTTGAGTGCTTGCCTCGCATGTTTGAGGCACTGGGTTTGATCCTCAGCACCCCATAAAATAAAGATACTGTGTTCCTCTACAACTAAAAAAAATATTATGAAAAAAAAAGATGTATACCTTGGGGGGCTGGGATTGTAGCTCAATGAAAGAGCGCTTGCCTCGCATGCGTGAGTCACTGGGTTCAATCCTCAGCACCACATTAAAAATAATAATAAATAAGTAAAGATATTGTATCCATCTACAACTAAAAATATATATATATTTAAAAAGATATATACCTTGGGCTGGGGTTGTGGCTCAGTGGTAGAGTGCTTGCCTCACATGCGTGAGGCACTGGGTTCGATCCTCAGCACCACATAAAAAATAAATAAATAAGATATTGTGTCCATCTACAACTAAAAAATATATATATATATAAAAAAGATGTATACCTTAAGTATATACAAGTGTATACATATTCCCAAACTCGTGAAGATGTATACATTGTTTGTACAGCTTTTTATATTAGTCATACATCACTAAAGTGGCTTAACAAAAAGGATATGTATAATTCATTCAACAAATATGTTGTGGTTGCCAACTTATACCCAAATTTTACTCCAGTATCAATCACAGTAAGATGTCTTTGGCCCAGAGTCCTTTTGTTGACATTTGACAGTGGATTGAATTGACAATTTTTTAGGAATAGAAAGTAATATGTGAGAAGATTCTTACTTTTTTGTTTTAGATGTTTGGAAAGGAATTATATAGCAAATATAGTTTTTAAAATGCTTGCCTGCCAAGTGACCTGTTTATCGGTGATTTTCAAGTATTAGTATAGGGACCAGTGCTGGTCTAGTTTTCAGTGGTCTGTGGCGAAAAAGATTTAAATAAGATAGTCTGCCCCCATTCCTCCCACCCCCTAACCAGGTTACCAACCATCCTTTCTTAGAAAGGACTGCCTTTATGCTGCTGTTTCACTCTTACAAAACTTGGGCATATAAAATATTTTCTTTTAGGAATTTGTGGTAAGGATAGAAAGTAGCAAAACAAAAAGTTAGCAACCTTCTGTTAGTCCTCTCCCCTTCTATTTCTTATATTTACTTGTCAATGAAAACCCCAAGTTTAAGAGCCGTTGCAGGAAAACATTGATGTGAGAGAGAAGAGTTCTAGTTCAGGAAATAGAAAGCTTTGTCATATGTGTTTGGGCAGACTGTCAGGACCTCAGAGCTTCCATTTCTTGAAGTGTAAAAGAGTAGTAATAAGACCTACTTGAAGTATTATTGTGAGGAATAGAGACATTATTTGGTATTGAAAGTGCTTGGCCCGTAACAGTTAGTAAATGAAGCTGATAGAATGAGATCATGTGAAAGCACTTCAACACCATACAAATACAAGGTGGGTGCCATGATCAGCCAGGATTTAAAATTTAAAATTTCAGTCAGATGATGAATAATTGCCAAACTGAAAATGCATGTGTTATCAAAGTAGCAGTAAATCTTTCATCACACCCAGCAAGTAAATGATGCCAGCAAAGCTGGTGTCTTGTTCACAGACTGGGATGAGTCATAATATAAGACATATTCCCACTTCCATTACATTGAGTACTCTCTTAATTATAAGCTGAAAGTGAACTTTGAAGTGATGTTTTCTTTGAAATTGCTTGAAAATTTACAAAGATTGCTCAAATTTTGGATTTCTCTTTACTTTTTCTTTCCTTTTTTTCTTACAGCCAAAGAAGCCTAAAGTCCCAGACAACCCTTTTCATGGCATTGTTTCCAAGTGTTTTGAGCCTCATCTCTATGTGTATATTGAGTCCCAGGACAAGTAAGTGACAGGCATTTTGCTGATTTCAGTTAGCATTTCTATACTTTCTGGTCACATTGCGTCTTAAAAGGGCACAATTCCTTTCAGAAGCAGAAGGAGGGACTTGACATACCGGTGACGCTCCCTGGAGCTCATTAAGGATAGTTTTAACCTGGCATGCAAGAGGCCTTGGATTCTATGCCCAGCACCACAAGAAAAGAAAAAAGACATTTTTATATATTTTGAATATTATCAATTATTTTGTCTGTAAATCTC
The DNA here is from genome assembly GCA_004024805.1 of Geosciurus inauris. Taxonomy (NCBI): domain Eukaryota; kingdom Metazoa; phylum Chordata; class Mammalia; order Rodentia; family Sciuridae; genus Geosciurus; species Geosciurus inauris. The sequence continues at coordinate 5,066 of PVHX01007648.1, forward strand.
AGAAGCCTGAGCATTTTTTTTTGTCACAACCCAATATTTAAGCCTTTATTTTATTTATTTATGTATTTTGTATGTGGTGCTGAGGATTGAACCCAGTGCCTCATGCACGTGAGGCAAGTGCTCTACCACTGAGCCACACAACCCCAGCCCTATTTTTATTTTTATTATTTTTTATTTTGAGATCGGGTCTCACTAAGTTGTTGAGGGTCCTTGCTAGGTTGCTGAGGCTAGCCTTGAACTTGCGATCTTCCTGTCTTAACCTCCTGAATCACTAGAGTCACTGGGATTACAAGTATGTGCCACTGCACCTGGCTAGAAGCCTGAGTTTTGCTGTAATACAGCCCCATATGAATCCCAAAAGCTGCTTGTGGGTACTGAGCCCTCATTGAGTCCTGAAACTTGTCAGCCCACAAAGCTTTGCAGTTTCAGGCAGTGGACATTGTAAGAAAGCCTAATCTCTAAAGTGTTTGTTTTTAAGTGTAATTTTACTTTTCATCTTGAAGTAATTTTGACTATATCAAAAAAGTTACAAATAGAACCAAAAATTCTTATATACCATTCCCCAGATAGTATTAACATTGTATATAATCATAATCATCAAAATCAGGAAGGTAATATTGTCATACAAATATTCTTATTCTGGTCCAGGACCTCTAATAATCATGCATTTATCCACCAGATCTCTTCAGTCTCCTTTAATCTTGAATAGTTTCTTATTTTTTTCTTTGCCTTTCAAGGCCTTGACACTTTCTTTTCTTTTTTTTTTTTTTGTTTGAGTCAGGTGTCTCACTGTATTGCCCAAGCTGGTCCTGAACTCCTGGGCTCAAGTGATATTCCTCCCTCAACCTCCCAAGTAGCTGAGACTATAGGCCAGTAGCACTGTGTGCATTCGAGGTTTCTTCTTAGCCCCTTGCCTATTTGAAAGAAGACCTTAAAAGTGAGGTTGTATCCTTTACGGTTCATTGTATCAGCAGGCACACCATGTAGATTTATCCTAGTACTGCTGATGTTAACTTTGATCACTTATGTACAGTGGTGCCTGCCAGCTTTCTCCACTGTGAAGTTACTGTTTTTCACTTTGTAACTATTAAGTGTCTTTCAGGGAATACTTTGAGACTATGTAAATATCCTGTTTCTCATCACACTTTCAACCACTCATTTGAGAATCCCTCCATGATCTTTGCCTGAAATGATTATCATCTTCAGGTTTGCTTCATGTTGTTTCCATCATTTCTTCTGAATTTACCAAGTGGAGTTCTACTATAAGGAACTTTCCTCCCATTTGTTCATTTATGTCAATATGGACTCATGGATTCTTATTTGAGTTTATGGATAATCCATTTACTACACGTGCTTTTCACAAACTCAAGGACTCCAAATTTTTTTACATATTAGCCCATCATGGCCCAATTTATTCACATCCATAAGGTGATCATGTTCCAGTGTCTGTTGTTCATGTGGGGGATATTAGCAAAGGAGGAAGACCTCCTCCTCATCCCCAAGTCTTTACCAACAGCCAGAATATCTGTTAAAGGTCTTTCCATGCTAGAAGGCAAATTTTGGAAAAGTAGGGTTTCTAGAACCGGGCAGGTTGCCCGAAGATGGGCTGGCTTGGACTCTGAAGCCTCGAATGACACACGTAGGAGTGTAGAGAGGTCCCATGCAGGAAAACAGCAGTGCTATAAGAAAGCTCTTGAGGTGAGTTCTATGGAAAAATTTTGCCCAGTGGCCCCTCACTTATTTTTAATGCTTCTCTCATAAGTTAACAAGTCCTTGTTTCCAAATATGCTTCAGGTGTAACTATAAGATTTAAGAGAATGTTTTAAGTGGGGACAGTATTACTATTCACCTATTTGATTTTATAGATTATAAATATTTCATATTAAAATCCCAGAAAATAAACTTTATAAAAGGGCTTTTAATAAAAACAAACACCACGCCCCAAGGGAAAAAAAGTTGCTTTGCCATTGATTGCCTTGTGAAGGCTCTGTTTCCTGTTCTCTATGTATTGAGAATATATCCTGGTCAGTGGTTACTATGGATGTTTTTGTTCTTTAAGAGCACCTTGTCAGCTGGGTGTGGTGGCTTACGCCTGTAATTCTAGCACTTAGGGAGGCTGAGACAGGAGAATCGCAAGTTCAAAGCCAGCCTCAGCAATGGCGAGGTGCTAAGCAACTCAGTGAGACCCTGTCTCTACATAAAACACAAAATAGGGCTGGGGATGTGGCTCAGTGGTCGAGTACCCCTGAGTTCAATCCCCAGTACCAAAAAAAACACCTTGTCTTCGGTCTTCAGAAAGATTTCTCCCAGGACTGGGGAACTCAGTGGTAGTGCACTTGCTTAGCATATACAAGGCCCTAAGTTTTATCTCTAGCACTGCAAAAAAAAAGTTTTTTCCCTAGCCAGGCCTGGTGGTGGGTGCCTCTGTTACTCAGCTGATGCAGGAAGATCACTTGAGCCCAGGGGTTTGAGGTCAGCCTGGGCAACGTAGCAAGACCCTGTCTCAAAAAAAAAAGGTAAGTGAATTTCCTCCAGGAAGTTCATAAGACACCCCTCAGGAACAGGAAAAAGGATTGATTTGATTATTTATTTTCCTTTTAGGGTACCAGGTATTCAAGCAACCCACTTTGATGACCATTTTCAGTCAGAGCCCTATTTTCTTATCAACTCAAATTCTTATAAATCTTATTTCAAAAAGGGTGTAAAATGCTTATCTGAGATATCCTCACCCTTTCCCAAAAACCTACCTCATCTGAAGAGTCACTTTTCTGAATCATAATTCTGTATCCACTCTTCACATGACCTTGATTCATACAAAGTGTACTCGTGATTCATGATACCCTGGGCAAAGACCAGGCCTGCCTCCCTCCAGGCCTCTTCATTTCTCCATGAAAGATGCAGAACTTGGCCTCACTTGGCCCTGGATGTTTCTAGGCAGTAGGGAAGCAGCAGAAGCCCCTCAGGGAGGAGGACTGAGTAGATTATGCTGTGGTCACTCCAGAGTAAGTAGCAGAAGCTTAAGTAAAAGAGTTTAAGATCTCCATTTTCTCTTCTGTCAGAGGAGTCAGATAAATTGATACCTAAAACAGTGGTTATTAACCTTTTGTGAACTATAGATCCTTTTAAGAATCCATTGTAAACTATAGACTCTGTTGTTTAAAAGAAGAAGAAGAGGGGCTGGGGTTATGGCGCAGTGGTAGCGTGCTCACCTAGCACACGTGAGGCACTGGGTTCGATCCTCAGCACCACATAAAAATAAAATAAAGATATTCTGTCCACCTACAACTAAAAAATAAATATTAAAAAAATTTATAAAAAAATAAAATAAGAAGAAACCAGTTATACCATACCCACATACTCATTTTGAGTATAATTTCATGGGGCTTTAGGAAGCCCTTCTGCCCGTTCGTTAAAGAATCCTGAGGCTAGGAAAGGAACTCAGGCGGGGACTGATCTTGTGCAGTTACTACTCTGCTATAGCACTGACTCAAAAATCAAAGGAGAAAGTCTTAGACTGTGCACAAGCTCCCAGATGACACAAAGAACAGTGTAGTGGAAAAAGCAGGGACCTGAGTGCCAGACAGGTTTTGGATTTGAATCAGAGCTCTATACTTAACTAGTCTGAGACCTGAGCATGTTACTTAACCTTTCCAGTTTGTTTTGTCCTCTATACAATGAAGTTTATAATGCTTATGTCCCTTGTTTTATCATAACAGTGAAATAAGATGACAGTAGTGGCCCTTGGCACACAGTAAATGGTGCTCAGGAACTGTGCCTGCCTTGCCCTCCCTCAATTTTTTTTTTGCGGGGGGAGAGGTACTGGGGATCTAACCCAAAGCCTTACTCATGTGGGGAGGTGCTCCACCACTGAACCACACCCCCAAACCTCTCCCCATGATCTTGTTCAGGACTCCTGTGTGGATAGGCAACGTTATCAGTGTTGCCAGTCTCAATCTGGGCCTGGCATGGAGTCCATCCTCTCGCCTCCTCAGCCTCCCACCTGCCCAAGGAATGTTCTGGCAGCACCTACCCCAGCCAAAAGACAAACAATACTAGGAGACCTGAGGAGCCAGTTCTCAGGGAGGAGGCAAGAAGTAGACTCCCAGTGGCCACCTCTTAAGCAGATTAGCCTAAGCTGTCCTTATATGCGTTAAGTAGCTTTCTCAATTTTTATTTATGTTCAAGGAAGTTAGTTTATTTTTACTCAGGAATATGTAGTGATTTCCCTTGACTGACTCTGCAGAAGGGAGTTCTACATAATCACTGTCTTTACTCCTTTCTGTGGTATTTATCAGTCAGGGAAGTTATTGGTGATTCCATTTCTGCCCATTTTCCCAAATTCCCTGTAACAACTTGTTAAAATAGAGGTCCCCACTCACCTTTCTGATTTTGTCAAGCCTAGAGTCTCTCTATAACTAATTGTTTATTATTTTTAATTGATTCCACCTGACCAAATTTTACGTAGAGCTCTTGTATGTCCTTCATGAAGACGCCATAGTTAACAGTTACCCATCCCAGCTCTCTCTCACATACACACATGTATATGAACATACTTTTTTGTTGTTACTGGGGATTGAACTCAGGGGCACTTGACCACTGAGCCATATCCCCATCCCTATTTTGTGTTTTATGTGGAGACAGGGTCTCACTGAGTTGCTTAGCGCTTCACCGTTGCTGAGGCTGGCTTTGAAACATACATTTTTTTGAACCATTTAAAATCTCAAGTTGCAGTCAAGATGTCCCATCACTCCTTCATGTTTCAATGTGTATTTTGGAAATATAAGGATACAGTCCATATAACTATACATAAACATCAAAATCAGGAAATTCATTTTGATACAGCATTATCATTTAATCTGTAGACTGCATTCCACTTTACCAGTTGTCCCAATCATGTTTATTTTTAATAAATTCAGGATCCATTCCAGGATCACAGGTTGTATTTATTTGTCCCTTCTGTCTCCTTCAGTCCAGAAGAGTAAGTCAGTCCTTTATCTTTCATAACCTTGAAATTTTTGAAATGTAGAGGCCAGTAACTTCATGGAATGTCCTCAGTTTGGGTTAGTCTGATCTTTCTTTGTGATTTATGGATGCAGAAGTGATGCTGTGTTCTTAGTAATCCAGATCAGGAGGCACACATTGTCAGTTTGTTCTCAATGATCTTGAGATGTTCATTTAAAAATAAATTTATTTAGTTGTAGGTGGACATAATACCTTTTTAATTTATTTTTATGTGGTGCTAAGGATCTACCTCACATGTGCTAGGCAAGCACTCACTGAGCTACAACCCCAGCCTGAGATGTTCATTTTTATTACTTGGTTTTGATGTTGTCTGCCAGGTTTCTGAATTTATTAATAAGCAATTAACAAGTGTTCAGAGAAACCTTGAGACTGTATCAACAGCCTTTTTCCTGTCTTTCATTTACTTTTTTATTTTTTTACCACCCATTAATGGTGTTTGCCTGAGTCATTTATCACCACGAGGGTTTCCAAATGGTGCTTTTTTACTTCCATCACTTCTACACTCATTAGTTGGCATTCTACTTTAAGAGAAAGCTTTTACTTCTCCCTCACTTACCTATTTCGGCCTGGCTCATGAATTCCTATTTTATTCAATGCATTATAGGCTTTAATGTCTTTTTTTCCCCTTTTGCTTTATATTTGAATAAATTTATACCTACAAAAAATTTTTAAATAGTATAAATATTCCATATTTTCTTTACCCACAACCCCCTAATGTTGACATTTTGCACAATGATAGCAGAGACTAAAACTTTAATCTCTAGCAAGTTAAAGTTGGTACAGTAGCATTTACTAATCTCTAAACCCTATTTGAATCTTACCAGGTTTTCCATTCATATCCTTTTTCTCTTTGGATCTATTATTATTTAATACTCAAATTCTCCCTGATTTGACCAGAGGGAATCTCTTCAAGTTGGCTCTTCATCCTTTTTACATGTCCCTGTCACTTTTTTGAGTATTTTCCTTCCATACTGGGACAAGATATACCAGGCTTATCTTGTACATTCATATTCTAACCCTGGGTCATCCATATATTTATTGATCCTTTGTTGTGTTGGTGGAAACTGATATTTAGGAATCAGGTTCTGGGTATTTAGTATGCTCACTGCTACATGGGTATCATTGCTTATATGTATCTCTATATATATACCTTTTTAAAATCTATTTATGTATTAAAAAATCACAATTATGCTGATACCTTCAATTCTAACTTAATACTACAGGAGTCATTTTAACCTCCCCCTCCACATTAGTAACTATCTTCTATAACCGTGAGAGACTTGGCTCCCAACATCCTTAATTATTTACTCCATTTGCCCTTATGTAATTTATCTCCCAGCCCTGCTCAAGCCAAACCTTGGTTCCCCAACCTCCTCAGCCACCCTAGATCCAAATCTCCAGCCCCCAAAAAAGGGAAGGGGAAGAAGGGTGCATATTACTGTGAGTATCCTTGCATGAACAGTTCTGTAACTTCCCGGATATTGTAAGCTGGTTGGCCCTTGGTGTCTTCCCACTTCCCTTGCCACCTTTCTAACTGCCATCTTTGCCCATTGCCACTCATACCTTACTTTCTAATCAGAATATCGTTTTTACCGATGCTGGCTGCAGATCCACCAGAAGAAATTGGCTTCGTCATCATAGTTAAGCTCAGTCTGCAGCGATATGGGTTTCCCCCTCTTGTTTTACTCTTTCCCTGTATTTTTTTTTTAATTTTTTTAGTTGTAGATGGATGCAATATCTTTATTTTATTTATTTATTTTTATGTGGTGCTGAGGATCGAACCCAGTGACTCATGCATGCGAGGCAAGTGCTCTACCACTGAGCTACAGCCCCAGCCCCTCTTTCCCTGTATTGATGCCACTCTGCAATAGTCTTTACTTCTAGGACATTTCATTTATTGATAGAACCTCTAGTAGAATTTCATGTGACCTCAAACACAGTTCTTGGGCACAAACCAAAGTGGCAGGGATGAGGGTACTCATCCACACATCCATGACACACATCCATGGCATGTTTCTTCAAGCTGAGGAGAAAGTAAATAACAGCAATAATACCATATGTCTGTGTAGGAGTTTATAGTTTAGAAATCAAATCATCACAGAGTGGATAGAGCTTAGAGTCAGACAAACCCAAGTTCAGATTCCAACTTCAATAAATTTGTGACCTTGAACAAGTTATTTTGTATTCTCAGGCTTAGTTTGTACATCTATAAAATGGGGATAATAATGCCTTTTATTCAAAGCTATTGGGAGAATTAAATAATGTTATACTTAGAAAACATTTAGCACAGTGCATACTAGGCTTGTAGCCTAGAAGAGACAGACTCCCCCCAAAAAAAATTGTGGTACACAGCATTAAGGGGAAAATATATGATATGAATAGATTGCTGTGGTAATTCAGAAGAATTTTTTTCTTTGACTCCAACCAAGTGCCTCTGCCCCTTCCCAGCCTCTTCCTCACATGCATATGCTGTGCTGTGCTCCCCTCCCTTCTGTACTGGAGATTGAACTCAGGGACACTCGACCACTGAGCCACATCCCCAGCCCTGTTTTGTGTTTTATGTAGAGACAGGGTCTCACTGAGTTGCTTAGTGCCTCGCCATTGCTGAGGCTGGCTTTGAACTTGGGATCCTCCTGTCTCAGCCTCTGAAAGTGCTGGGATTACAGGCGTGCGCCACCGCGCCTGGCTTCTGACTATTTTTATTCTCTCCCTGAATCTTACTGTAAAACTTACTCTGTAGCCTTCTGTTATTCTCTTTGTCAAAACCAAATTATCCATACTGTCTGCACTACAAAATCAGCATTTTGGTACTGTCTTGAAATCTAAATATTGTAAGTACAAAGGTAAGTGTTAACAGAAAGGACTGTTCTAACCCATAGCACCTGGGTCAGGACTTGACACTTTTATAAACTCTTACTGGGTTGTTGTCTTAGGGTATAAAAATACCTTTTTGTGATTCTACTCAGAAGGTCATTATGTCATGCACCCCTTTCTCCAGGAGTCTTGCATGAAGATCTTGCCAAAACTCAGGGTAGGTTTGATACCTAGAAGAAATGATAACCTTTCTTCTTAAAGTTGAATTCATTTGTATCTTACTGACAGTTCTCTGAGTTCCACATCGTAAGGGTTCAACCAGTATTTGGCTGGATAGGCTCATTTATTCAAAACTAATGATCCTTACCCATTCACACTAGGGTAGCTTTTACTGTTTATTCTGTGAAAAATGGTCTATTCAGTTCCTAATGTCTTCAATGATATCAAAGCATGCTTATGCAAAAAGTGGAAGAAGGCAGAGCAAGGGAAGGTTTCCTTGACTATTTTGTCATGCACACTAGAGAACAGTGTCAAAAGTTACTCAGTAGACTTTCAGCAAAACATAGATCTTTAGAGGTTTTCATCTAGAAATTTTTCTTTATGTTGTATGATTATAATTAATTATGATCTTATTCATCAGGTTGGCTCTGAAACAGAAAGTGGTTGAGTAAGTACCTAGCTTCTAGAGGAACAGATGAGTGATTAAAGTAAAAACACTTCAGAGCTCTGGCCCCTGTTTTGGTTGGCACCGTTGATGGAGAGATTTGAATCTCTCCTAAGCAGACTCAAATGGGACCTTTTGCTTTCTCTTACATGTTCTCTTCCACTTTACCAGCCCCTGTCCCATTTCTACCTTCCCACCATTTCATTCCTGTCTCTTTGGGACAAAATGTGGAAATTGAGCTGCTATGTAGGCATCCTCCCAACTAATAGGGAGCTAATGATAACAGACATGAAATGTAAGATTCTACTACTGTAAAGCAAGCAGCTTTCTCTTCTTGTGCCAGTTTTAGCTTATGAGAAGTGACTGGCTGGAATGGCGTCTCAAGAACGATTCTGGAATTATACCGTTGATTAATAAAAACAAGAAACAGTGTTGATTAGCATTGCCCAACCTGGGCCCAAGGTGGGATAAAGTAGGCACTTTTTTGACCATTTGGCATCCTTACACTGTATATTAAAGTGTTAAAAACTCAAGTAGGGGGCATGGGATGTGGCTCAGTGGTAGGACATTTGACTAGCATGTGTGAGGCCCTGGGTTTGATTCCCAGGACCACAGGAAGAAGAAAAAAATCTAGTGGCAAATGACAGGAGTTCCAGAGGATTGCTGTGACTTGGAATTGCACAGTGAGGCCTGAGCCAAGCTGAAGTGGAAGGAGAGTGCTTTAGCCAGGGAGGCAAGAGGCAGAGGCCCAGTTGACAGGGGAGGAGGTGAAGCAGAGGACCTATAGGGTGACTGGCCAGAGTGGAGGTCAGCCATGGAGGAGAGGTGGGAGGGTAGATGGAAAAGTGGGACAAGAAGAGGTTGTGAGGTGGGGGCAGTGACCATGGAGCTTTCCAAGGTCAACTAATGAGGTCCTTCCCTGCTTTCCGTTACTACAGACAAAGACCTAGCCTAAGCATGAATCTCTGAGGGCAGAGTGGCCACATCTGGATATAGTAAACTTTGAATAACAAAATCACTTGAGTAAAATGTCAATTTTTTCCTATTCCTGCTAATTGATGCTGTGTGTGGTTCTTGTCTTTTTCTTCCTTTTATATAAATATATTTTAAAAGCACAGCTGGATTCCTGTAGCTTTAGACAGCTGCCTAAAAAGGTGTCACATGTCAAAGAGTGGAGGCCTCCCATTGTCCACACAGCACAACCACACAGAGAACAGTGGTTACAGCCCTGCTGGATTCTAGCTGGTAATGACTCAGGGTGACTGAGGCAAATTCAGGGATGTTCGAATGGGAAAGGAGAGACAGATTGCAACCACTATCACCACTTAGACCTGGGGCAGGCCTCAAGCTGCTTCTACCCATTCTTCTCCCAAGAGTTTCATATATCTTTGATTCTGGAAGTTCTAAGAAAAAACTACAAACCACATGAAGAAGGAAAGCATTAGTTTTTTTTTTTGGTAACAGTTTATCTTTGTTTGGGCATCCATCCTATGGGCTCATTCAGGATCATGATGAATCTTTGCTGACATCATAACCTTTTTTGTGAAGTAGAGTCTTTAAAAACATGAGGCTTAGAGGCAGGCTGCTTGGTTTTGAAAGTTGGATCCCCTACTTTCTGTACCTAACTTTTTTTTTTAAATGTTTATTTTTTAGTTGTAGGTGACAGAATATCTTTATTTTATTTTTATGTGGTGCTGAGGATTGAACCCAGTGCCTTATGTGTGCTAGGCGAGCACGCTACCACTGCGCCATAATCCCAGCCCCCTGTACCTAACTTTTTGAAAAAGTGGTCAAGCGGGCGCGGTGGCTCAAGCCTGTAATCCCAGCACTTAGGGTGGCTGAGACAGGAGAATCGCCAGTTCAAAGCCAGCCTCAGGAATGGCAAGGCGCTAAGCAACTCAGGGAGACCCTGTCTCTACATAAAACACAAAATAGGGCTGGGGATGTGGCTCAGTGGTGGAGTACCCCTGAGTTCAATCCCCGGTACCAAAAAAAAAAAAAAAAAGAAGTCAGTAATGTTGCCTATTTCAGAAGGTTATTGTGAAGAGTACAAGAAGTTCAGTGAGATGATGCTTATAAGCATTGCCATGACATCTGGCACATCATCATAAGTGTTTGGAAAGTGATCACTATCATTACTGCGTGGCGTTTTCATTTGTGGAAAGGGGAATGGTGCTAAATGGTAGTAGGACCCAGATATTTACTCAAGTAGTAGATTGGTGAACTCTAAGTTTGGGATCAAAAGTGATCATGAAATGCCTTGAAAAGTTTGAAGCAGCACACAGATACCACACTCTATTGCTGCTGTTATTTTAATGGTTATTTAATTTAATCATGATTCCTATTATATGGTGAATGATGGTGGTAAATGATGACATTGATAAAAATGAACCCAATTTTAAATTTTGGAAACATCAGGAATGATTACTTATGAGAGCAATTTATGTACATTTTGTAAACAAGCACATTTGCTCTATCTTTCTGGAAGTGAAATAACATTTTGATTTCTTCCTCCTAGAAACCTTGGAGAGCTGATTGATAGGTTTGTAGCTGATTTCAAAGCCCAGGGGCCACCTAAGCCCAACACCGATGAGGGGGGTGCTGTGCTCCCCAGCTGTGCTGACCTCTTCGTCTACTACAAAAAGTGCATGGTACAGTGCTCACAGCTCAGTACTGGGGAGCCAATGATCGCCCTGACCACCATTTTCCAGAAGTACCTCCGAGAATACGCCTGGAAAATCCTTTCTGGCAACCTGCCCAAGTGAGTCCTGCTCTGCACAATCAGAACAGTGAAGTCAGATTTGGAATATTGCTAAATATGGGAATCTTTAAGGAAATCCACTCCGAAGTTGTTTACTGAACTGCCAAGAGTAGTAAGGCGGAAAACACTCTTCCTGAGTCCCTGAGGGTCTGATGCTATATCCTCTCTGATGACATTCCACAGCTGATCAAGATCATTAGCAGAGATGCCCCCCTAGCTGCCAGTGTAGGTCACATCAGACCATGGTGGACTCTAGGGAGTCAGTCCTGTTATGTATAAGTATTTAATTTACATGGATTCAACAACAGCTACTTGGCAAAAAAAAAAAAAAAAGAGGCTATGGAAATAATTATTCAGTAGCATAGGTAATTTCATTCAAGCCTCATTCAATGTGGTTATGTCCTGGAGTGATAGATGGGAACATATGTCCAGTTTTTCCTATCTGATTAGGTTCCCAAAATCTGTCTTGTGTGTGCATGCTGGACAAAGTCTGATGTTTAAAGATATGGTAGTATTTGTGAGGAGGGGGTTACACAGCACAACTCCTGATTATAGTGACCCCACTGTATTCTGAGACATTAAAAGATTGTTATATTGCTTGTTATTTAAAATAAGTGGATCATTCAACTACCATTTTAGAGATGTTTTGGTTATATAGCCATTTCTACTATAATAGAATGTAACCTAATATAATGCTTCTGAACTTAGTATTTACAAACCATCCCCATGGCTAAATTAACAATTTAAGGATTAATTTCTATCATTATTACTCAAATGTATCACAAATGGGAGTTTTACATTATTTGGAAGAAAGAGGATAGAATACTGTGCTACACAGTATATTTTAAATGTTGGTATAGTTTACTAACGACAACTTCTTTGACTATGACAAAAATTATTTGTAAAATGTAATAACTTTTACCCTGATTATCAAGGTAATCAGGTTTATTATAGCATAGAAAACAGAAAAGCACAAGAAAATGGAAATCATCTCTAATCTCACCACCCAAAGAAAAACTTTTTAACTTTTTGGTATATATTTTTTCCATTCTTTACTCATACATACATATATATGTATATATAATATGTACGAGATGTGTGCTTTGGTTTGTTAGTATAATGGAGTTGGGACTGTGTCACTGATAGTCTTACGCCCTACTGCTTTCACTTAATATCATCCTGTGAGCTTGTTCCCATGTGTGTTAGTCAGTGTCCCAGCAGCAAACAAATGGTACACTCAGCTGGACTTTTGTTAGCTTATAAAGACTAACAGAAATGGGGCAGGGCAAAAAGAACCAGCAGAGGATTCTGAAGTATCCACATAAGAGTGAGTCATTGTTGCTGCCTTAGATCTCACACGGAAGCTGGGACTATGGATGAGGGACTGCCCCTCAGAAACTAGTCACAGAGAATGGAAGCTGCCTTTTGATCTCTTGAGTAAGGGCTTCAGGCAGGAACAATGTCTTGATTCACTTATGTACTCCTCCATAAGCACAACTTTTAATTCCAGTGCAGAATTTTCTTAGTTGAAACAGTTGAGGAAGTAACTTTTGTGCTACAGATATTTCCAAATGAGTTCCATGAATTAGGAACTTCCAAGCTAAAGTGATAGGCAGCCCAGCAAGCCCTCTATGTAAGTGTCATAGTTAATAGGAATGATCACTGACTTGCTCTTGGAATTGTCTCTTCCTACTTGAGTATCTAAACAGATGATAGTCAAGGTAAGGTCAGTAGGAAAAAGACTCATTCTGGATTTATTGGGGCCATGGCCAGCCTTTCCTTCCCTTTTTTAATTTGTTTTAAAATTTATAGTTTCTGGTTCAGGAAGCAAATTAGAAGTTCCAGCCTGACTAGTGCCTCTTCCCTTTCTTCAGAACCACAACCAGCGGTGGAGGGCTGACCATCAGCAGCCTTCTCAAGGAAAAAGAGGGCTCAGAAGTGGCCAAGTTCACTCTTGAGGAGCTCTGCCTCATCTGTAGCATCCTGAGCACAGCAGAATACTGTCTGGCTACCACACAGCAGGTGAGCCAACCATCCCTGCTGCCCGTGTACCACCTCCTTTCCCTGGACTGTCTGGCCTCATAGCTGAGAATGAAGAGCATGAGCCCCCAGAAAGGCCACATTCAATATTGGGCAGACCAGTTGGCCTCCCACAGGGGAAAACTCACTATCCAGCCAGGAGACTGCTGAGAAATCCATCTTACAGAAAGGCCTTGTTAAAATGAGACTGGGCAAGAAAATATGACTGGTCTCTCTTAAGTAGTACAAGCCACTCAGTGAGCATGACCTCTTAAAAGTAGGTCAGTAGCACTGTCTCCCATATGAGAAAAGCTGTAATAAACTTAGTGGTACTGGGACCCAGCCTTTGGTGGCAATGAGTCACAACCAGTTATTCCATTCTCAGAAGTATTATTAAACTAAGTGAAATCCTTTGTGCTTTTATGAAATTTACATAGCATTCTCAATCTGCTGAAACAAACAACCATTGTTTGGATGCTGACGTTCAGGAACTGTGAAGCAGGAAGGGGTGATGCCTCCACTGGAGCCCCCCAGGTGGCAAAAGTTCAGCAAACTGATTTAGCAGAAGACCCAGAGTAAATTTCCATTCAGTCTTAGACATAAGATTAGAAGTTATTTTTTTCATTTGGTCTGGGATCCACCTAAGTCTAAGAGACATTACAGTTGAATGTTATATGAACCAGGGCACAAATACAGAGGGCCAAAAAGGAAGTGTTCCCACAAAGACTGTAGAGTTGAAGGTCAGCCAGCCAGCAGTAGAGGCAGAGGCTGTAACATACTCTGCTTGGGGACATGGTCACATTGAATTGCATAGAAATGACCTGCAAAAGTTTGGTCTTGAAGCCAGAGAAAGCAATGCATTTAGCTCCCAGGACCCCCCAGAGCAGGATGTCAACATCTGCCAGGACCTCCAAGGCAGGGGTCCCAGAGTTCTTTGATGAAGAAACACTATTTAAGTATTTTGCATATGTACAAAAGAGGAAGCTTGCACACAAAGACAATATTTTTAAAATAAAATAACCAAGCTGGGTACAGTGGTGCATGCCTGTAATTCCAGTTTCTCTGGAGGCTGAGACAGGAGGATCAGGGTTTGAGACTAGCCTTGGCAACTTAATGAAACCCTGCCTCAAAATAAAAAATAAAAAGGGCTGTACATCACTGGCTGTTGACATCGCAAAAAAATAGGGCTCAGGGTGTGCTCAAAGGTCAGTCCCCAGTACCACAAAAAAAAGGGGGGGGGGTAAAATAACCATAATACAAAAAAAGAAAGAAAAACAGTAAAAATGATTACTCCTAGTCCCATACCCCCAAATAATCATATCAGCAACTTGGATTATTTTCTTCCAGTCACTTTCCAGTCACTTTTCTATAGTTTTGTATATTATGATCTTAATTCAGTTTTACATCCTCTTATTGTTAGGGTCATATAACATTAGCATTTGTCCTGTTACTAAAAGGTCTTTGTTACTAGCATCTTTTATGGCTATATAATATTCCGTTGAGGGACTATACCATGAATTATTTAACAGTATCCCTAACAATATCCCTAATTGTTTATGCTACCTCAAATTTTTGCTTTTATAAAAAATCCTAAGAATATCTTTTAGAATACAGTATTTTAAATGTTTGACATTATTTTTCTAGAATAGAGTCTTCAAAATTCTACAAGTATTAGATCAGAGACCATTTTGATGACTCATGATATAGGTAGCCAGTATTTCTTAATTTAGCGAAAATCGATTTTACTGTTTATAAAAATAAACACATTCTTAGCTGCCTGGATCTCTAAATACCATTCTCCGCTAAAAAAAAAAAAAAAGAGAGAGAGATTTCTGAAAAAATGAGTAATTCCAGGTCTGGAGCAGGAAATGCGTGAGATGAACAGATGAACCTGAGATAGCATGTCATTAAAAAAAAAAGCAGGAGGCTGGGCCTGGTGGTTCATGCCTGTAATCTCAGCAGCTTGGGAGTCTGAGGCAGGAGAATCGCAAGTTCAAAGCTACCCTTGGCAATTTTGCGAGGCCCTAAGCAACTTAAGGAGACCCTGCCTCAAAATCAAAAAGTACCAAAGGGCTGGGGGTGTAGCTCAGTGGTTAAGCGCCCCTGGGTTCAATCCCTGGTACAAAAAAAAAAAAAAAAAAAAAGGCAGGAGAAATATCAAAAACTAGTGTAATCTTAATAAAAGCCCTAACCTCTGCCCTTACCTAGAAATGTGCCCTTATTTGGAAATTATGGTCTTTGCAAATATAATTAAGTACCTCAAGATGAGATCATCTTGGATTTAGGGTGGACCCCAATACAATGACTGGTCTCTTAGATTTAACTAGACAAATTTAAAGATGGAGGGAAGAGGGCTTTGTGAAAATAGAGGCAGAGATTGGAGGGAGGCATCTAGCTCCCAAGAAACAAAAGAGAAGCTAGAAAAGAGACGTGAAGCAGTTTCTCCCTGAGAACCTCCAGAAGAAACCATCCCTGGCAACAGCTTTATTTTGAACTTTCTAGCCTCCAGAACTGCGAGACAATAAATTTCTGTTACTTTTAAGCCACCAAGTTCATGATAATTTGTTACAATAGCCCTAAGAAATTAATAAGGAGCCAGCCTTATTCAGCTCTACTAGTCAAAGATGGGACATATATAACATCAGTTTATATCAGAATATTAGCTATAATGGATTAAAAACACATTTAAATCCAATCCACTTGGTTGTAATGTGGGTGTTTTGTTTTTTTTTTTTAATTTCTTGCCTTTGAAAATTCTGAAGAACCACTGGTATGAATTGAATACTGACAAAGTTTTTATCCTGCCTTTCCTATCTAATGTGTACCTCAAGAAAACCAAAGCATTGACAGTTGGAACTGTCTCTTTATAGCAGAAGTTTAGCTAATATGTGAAGAAGAAAAAAAAGAATTATAATATCATTCTTTATAACTCATTGTGGAAGAATGGATTTGAGCACTGTGTATCACTGACTGCTGACATCACCCAAAGAGAGACAGGGCTGGGGTGTGCTCAGTAGGAGAGCGCTTGCCTAGCAGGCATGAGGCCTTGGGTTTGATCCCCAGCACCACACACAAAAAAAAAAGAGAGAGAGTTATGTATCTCCTGATAAAAAGTACACAACACAGTCATGAAGTAGTTTTCCAAAAAAGAATCAGAATCTGAATGAGCTTCTGCATCTAACTACTAATTTATAGAAAATAACAAGAGACAACAGGTCAGTTAATACCTGTGGATACAGTAGGCAAATCCAAACTGTGGAAAAATATACAAGACAACAACCCAGTTTCTTTAGGAAAAATTGCAGGACAGCAAAGAGAAATGGAGGGAGAAACCAAAGAGACAATCTGATCAAACAATCTGAGCAACAAAGAATTGGAAAATAAAATTTTAAGAAACAATGCTAGAAATATGTCAATATTCTTTTTCAGTTACAGTAAATGTATAATACTATGTCAATAATTGGGATACTGGGTATGTGGTATATGGGAACTCTGAACTATTCTTCCAATTGTTATATAAATCTAAAACTATCCTAAAAAGGGTAATTTATTTTTTAAAAAATAGTGCTTACAATAGCCACTTAAAACATCAGATACTTGAGGAGCATAGGTTAGCACAGTCCCCTATCAAAATCCCAGGAGGCTATTTTGAAGAAATGGTCAAGAAAAGTTTACGGAGAAACCAAACAATATTGAAAAATAAGAAAATAACTGGATGATATTATTACATGATTTCAAGATTTAGTATATAGGGTTGTGGGTATAGTTCAGGGGACTGGAGAATCCTTGCCAAGTAATTATGAGGCCCTTGGTTCAATCTTTAGCATCCAAACAAATATCAGACTTAGTACAAAGCTGCAGTGATCAAGACCGTGTCACAGTGGTATAAGCATAGACAAATAAATTGCTGGAACAGAATGAGTTTAGAAATAGACCCACATGGATATGACCGAATGATCTTCCATAGAGGTACCAAGTCAATTAAACAGAGAAAGGAAACCCTTTCTATAACTCAGCTGTATCAGGCATGCCCCACTCTGCCCATTTTGGTTCACCTGATTTTAAATATAGACAACAACCTCAACCCCTTCTTCATACCATGCACAAAACTTAATTCAAGTTGGATCAAAGACCAGGTACAGTGCTGCATGTCTGTAATCCCAGCAGTGCGGGAGACTGCGGGAGGAGGATCACAAGTTGGAGGCTAGCCTGAACAACTAAGTGAGACCCTGTCGCAAAATAAAACAATAGAAAGAAAAAAGAAAAAAGAAAACAAAAGTAAAATAAAAAGGTCTGGGGACATAGCTCAGTAGCATAGTACCCCTGGGTTCAATTCCTAGAAACACACACACACAGATTATAGACTTAAATGTAAAGCTCAGAATCACAAAGCTTCTACAAGAAAAACAGGAAAAGATCTTCACAACCTTGGGTAGAAAAGATTCTTTGGTCAGGATGCTAACCAGAAAAGGGAAATCTTTTGGATAAATTAGCCTTCATCAAAATTAAAATTTTCTGCTTATCAAAGGACTCCATTAAGAAAATAGACAAGCCACAGACTTGGTAAAATATAGAATAAAGAAAGAACACCTAATATCACCAATAAAAAGGCAAACAACCCAATTTAAATGGGCAAAGACTTGAGACATTTCATGAAAGAAGATATATAAATGTAAAATAAGCAAAGGAAAAGGTGTTTAACGTCATTAATTAGTAGGAAAGTGCAAATTAAAACTGGGAAAATAGCTACTAAAATGGCTAAAAGTCAAAAAGACTGACAAATGTCAGATATTGGCAGTGATATGGAAGAGATGGAATTCTCATAATCAGAATATAAAAGAATATGTATAGCCATTTTATTTTTCCTAAGGTTTATTTTTGTCAGATTGAAAACTTAAGATCATGCACTATCACACCTTGCCTGCCACTCATCAAGCGCCTGAGTAACAGGTTCTGTTGGATACTCACAGTCGTGAACTTTTCATTCTCCAAAACACACACTGACAAAATCCCTAATTATCAGCTGCTCCACTGTCCCATACACATGACTTAATGTGCTGGGAAAGAAAAATCAGCCACTGAGATATATAGCCATTTTAAAAAACAGTTTGGCAGTCTCTTGTAAAATATTATGACTCAGCATTTCCATTCCCAGATATTTACCCAAGGTAAATGAAAACATAATCACAAAAAGATACATATAAGGGTGTTTACAGTAGCTCTGTTCATAATAGCTCAAAATTAGAAGCAATCCAAATGTCCTTCAATGAGAGAACAGATAAACAAGTCATGCCATAGCCATATAATGGGTTACTATTTGACCATAAAATGGATGAACTGCTGATATATCCAACAATGGAGGACTCAAATACATTACATCAGACAAAAGAAGCTAAGTATCAAAGAGTGCATGCTGGGGCTGGGGTTGTACCTCCGTGGCAGAGTGTTCATCTAGCATATGTGAGGCACTGGGTTTGACCTCAGCACCACATAAAAATAAATAAAGAGTGCATGTTGTATGACTCTACTTATTCAAATGTATTCAGATATAACAAAACTGATCTGTGCTGATGGAAATAAGATTGTGGAGTGGGGAGAAGTAGGGATTGACCAAAAAGGGGCAAAGGATCATGAAGTAACTTTCTGGGGGAATGGAAATGTTCTATGTGTTGTTCCTACAGGTGATTACAGAGGAGTATATAATTATCAGAATGCATCCAATTAAACACAAAAGATGTATGCAATTTTTATATATTAACTATATTTCATTTTAAAAGAGGCATACAAATCAGTTGCCACATATGACCTTAATTAGGTACTAATTCACACAAGCTACTTTAAAATTTTTAAAACAATGAGAGAAATATGAACACTGACTAGATATGTGGTGTGTTTGTTTTGTTTTTGTGGTACTAGGTATTAAACCCAATGGCAAGAATGCTTTACCACTGAGCCACATCCCCAGCCCTTTTTTTTATTTTGAGACAGGTTCTCAGTAAATTGCCAAAGTTGGCCTCAAGCTTGCCATCCTCCTGCCTCAGCCTCCCAAGTTACTAGAATTACAAGTGTGCACCACCATACAAGGTGATGTGTGGTGTTTGATATTAAAGGATTTTTTTTTGCTATGAATCCTTATCTTTTTCAGAAATACATATTGAAATATTTACAGATGAAATGACAGAATGTCTAAGATTTGCTTCAGAATAATTCAAGGGATGGGGGAGTAGGTAAGCATATAAACAAAACAAGACTGACCATTGTAAAACCAGATGACCAAAAGGAGGCGAATTAAAACCGCTGGGCAAGGCTTTATTGGAAATACACACTCTTGGGCTGAACTCTCCCGTCCATCAGAGTATGTCCGAGAGAATGGCACACGTTGTTCCGGCGTACAGAAAATTTTAAAAGGCCCGGTCAGGAAGGGGAGGGCTTAGGGCAGGAAGAGAAGGTCAGAGTCCTTCCTGGATGAGCCGGGAACTATGGCAGCGCCCATGCTGAGTGTTCTGTGTCCCTCTGTGCATGTGGCTTGTGGCAGCCATGTTGGTGCATTCAGCACATGCTTGCTATTTGCTGCTTCTGCCTGCCTCGGCAGAGGCAGCCATGTCTGCGTTCTGCATTTGCCTCACTAACCTAACATCCCAGCCTTTTTGATGATACAGGACATCAGATTTGGTCTGGCTACTTCTTGCAGGATTGGGGGCGCTGGAGAGGGGGAGATGGCTCAGGTGTTGGTCAGGCAGGGAGGCAGACACAGGGGTGTGGGAGCCTCTGGTTTTCAGTCATGTTGCTTGAATTTAGAAGCACCACCTGTGGGTAGGAACAGAGGCTTGGGAGAGATTACTGATTAACAGAAAAAGAAGGGGGCTGCAAGAAATTTTGAGTTTGGTGGGAGTCCAGCATGGTGGGAGTCCAAGGCTGGTCAGTTCTGTAGTGAAATTTGTTCAAGTTTCTGAGTAGCAGTTACTGCATAATCAAGTCCTCCTGCCCCAGCCCAGAGGCAGTGAATGGGGGCCAAGGAGAGTCCAGCTATTACCAATAGAAAGATGGCCCCTTTTTTTTGCCCTAGAAAGGGAGGTGACAACAAGTCATGGTAATTCAGCCTCACTGTACAGTTAATTGAGGAACATCAATGGGAATTACAGTTATGATCCAAACCTACACAGAGGGAACAGTCTGAAATGTAGGAAGTATAAAGGTCAAGAATTTGTCCCCATAACAAGGCTGGAGAGGACAAGGCATGTAAACATAGTATCTAGTTTTTAATGTCACAGATGTCTATCTTTAAATTATTTTTAAATGCCCAGGAATGGCTGTGTTCTTGCTTTTGCTGTTTTGCTAGGTGATTAAGATGAAGCAAGTCAAATTGACTTTTGTTCTTACCTATTGTTAAGAGTCTCCTTTTGGTCTCCTGGGAGGCATCCTTGAGGAACTTGAGAGCAGCTTATCAGCTCTGCTAGTGCCATCTGCGTAAGGATAGGTCAAGGTCTAGTGCTGACCATGTGGCTTCCCTGGGAAGCATGAGAGATGGTTCCCTCTCTCAGGATGACCTTCCTTTCCATCGTATGGCATTTGATCAGCTCTTTAATTCTCTAATGGTCTCAGTAATCTCCCTGATTGGTTGGTCCTGTGGCCTAGAGGTGTAGAGCCTTTTAGAGAAATCCCCTCATTTCTTGGATTCAGGCTGACTCAGAGAGCAAGAGCCAAATACTGGTTTTCTTGGCCCTTTAATTTAATTTTAGTTTTTAAGTCTTGATCTTAAGCACTCAGCAAGCCAATTTCACTAGTTTTAAAGTAAGAGTACTGGGTTTTAACTTTAAGGTCTGTCTTCCTGTAGGTGATGGCTTATTTATTTTAAATTAAATTGGGTTGTCTGTTCTTGAAGTAGTACCTCTATAAAACATTAACAGTCATAGAGTTTAAGGAAAATACAAAATAAAATCAACAACAGTAAAAACATATTTAGTTTGTGTAATAGCTTTTTCAAATTTTGGCTGAGTTACACATTATATCCCTGTTTGAGATCCTAATGATCTTTACAACAAAATCAATCCTTTGAACATATCTTTAAATGAACTGGAGTCTCGCCTACTTTAAAGCCATTGTAGTAAGCTGGGAGACAGAACTATCTCAGGTAAGACAGGGCTCCTTGCAAAATCTTAACAGAATATTAAATAGATTAGGTCCTCATTTATTTAAAAGATTACTCTGGTGTAAAAATAACCTAAAGCCTTATCTTATTGATGATAGGTTCAGTTATAAAACATTAAATGATATAAATCAATACCATACAAGTTCAGTTTGGAGAACATCAGCTTGATATAATGCTCTTTAAAACCTTCTACTTTAAAGCTTGTACATCTGAAAGATATGAACACATTTAATATAAAAATAGAACTAATAGGACCATAATTACATTGATGTTATTACATTAAGGTTAGTTCTCAAAGAAAAATTTAGATTCTAACTTTTTGTTTAATCACAGTTGTAAATCTTTTGACCAGAAATATTCTCTTTCCTTCCAATAAATGCAATATTTAGAATCTTTAATTCTAGGATTAGAATTCTAGATATTTAGAATCTTTAATTCAAGGATTCCGAAGCAATCCTTGTAATTTTTTGGACTTAGGCAACAGTAGAAACCTTTAAAACTTCATATAGGAATCTATAAACTTTTGTGTTTACTCAATTTAAATTGAACCTTTTAAATCACGTGAATTAAAAATATTTGGATCCATTTTTTAGGTTTTAATTCATGAGCGCTCATTGTCTCTGCCAATTTTGATACCATGTACATGGTACACACACACACACACACACACACATAGACGTACAACATAACAATAGTAAAGGCCTGCAGATGGATTTCCATTGCAATGTTAGATGTTTAAAAAAACTCCATTGTTAAGCCGGGCGCGGTGGCGCAAGCCTGTAATCCCAGCACTTAGGGAGGCTGAGACAGGAGAATCGCGAGTTCAAAGCCAGCCTCAGCAATGGCGAGGCGCTAAGCAACTCAGTGAGACCCATAAAACACAAAATAGGGCTGGGGATGTGGCTCAGTGGTCGAGTGCCCCTGAGTTCAATCTCCAGTACCAAAAAAAAACCAAAAACAAAAAACTCCATTGTTGAATAAAAATAGGACTGATCAGAAAACATTATCCTAGATGTGAAGGATTAAGGTCATGAGCTCAAAAACATAGAACTTAAGAAAAGCAAGAGTCTTAGAAAGAAATGATGTGACCGATAAAATAAAAGACACTTTTTTTCCTTGGGTTTCAGACAACTAGATAGTCTGAGCTCCAGTGAGAGATGCAGGGACCTCGGGGTAGGCGGGCTCCACCCAACGCCTCGTCTCTGCCCTCCAGTGCTGGGACTGAGGCCGGCACCACCTGGCCTCCTGGGAAAATGGCGCTGCACTCTGCCGGAGCTGAGAGTGAGGGGAGGCGGGGTCTGGGTAGGGAGCAGGACATAATGGCAGCTGCACGTGTAGATCTGAGAATGAGGAAGGGATACAGAAGAGCAAATGGGAAAGGGTCTTGGGATTTTCCCTAGCGAGAAGAACTTGAGAGGACAGAACAGATGGGAAAGGGGATGGGGCAAGAGCGTACTTTCCAACAAAGCCTTGATGAAAGGAATTTATATCCATTTCCCATCCGGCAACAAAGACTGCCAATTCAGTGAGGATTTCAAAATCAAAAGTTCCTTCTGGGGGGCATTTTGACCCAAAGTCTAGGCCATGCTGGGGCCAGGGTAAAGTACGGCATGAGTCTTGAGTGAGTCCTAAATTAGCAAAATTGGAACATAGACAATCCAATAGAGTTTTGGGGTCTCTGGAGGACTTGGTATGTCCCATGACCTTTTGGCACCCGTGAGGGGTGGGTGAGAACAGAAAAAGGTGTCCCCAATTCTGATTGCACCCATCTGAGGAACGTAGGACAGGACGGGGGGCTCAGGCGTCCCTATAACCCACCAGGGGCCCGAACAGAGTCAGGTGGCTCATACAAGGACCGGGATGTCTCCTCGGTCCTTGCGTCCTTAAAACGGGGAGGTCTCTGGCACGCGCGTGACTTATGGATAGACCTCCGGAACGGAACAGGAGCCAAAAGGTCAGGAGAGGTTGGGGGGGAACGTACCTCACTTCTGTCAGTCCAGATGGAGGGAAATAGAGCGGCTCAGGAGTTCTTCTGGTTCGGAGAAGAGGGTGGATCTCAACTCCTATGGAGAAGATCTGAAAACCCTCCCGGGTTTCGGCACCATTTGTAAAGCCAGATGACCAAAAGGAGGCGAATTAAAACTGCTGGGCAAGGCTTTATTGGAAATACACACTCTTGGGCTGAACTCTCCCGTCCATCAGAGTGTGTCCGGGAGAATGGCGCACGTTGTTCCAGTGTACAGAAAATTTTAAAAGGCCTGGTCAGGAAGGGGAGGGCTTAGGGCAGGAAGAGAAAGTCAGAGTCCTTCCTGGATGAGCCGGGAAGTATGGTGGCGCCCATGCTGAGTATTCCGTGTCCCTCTGTGCATGCGGCTCGTGGCAGCCATGTTGGTGCGTTCGGTGCATATGTGCTGTTTGCTGCTTCAGCCTGCCTCAGCAGAGGCAGCCATGTCTGCGTTCTACATTTGCCTCACTAACCTAACAACCATGTGACATCAATTCAGTAATGCTGGCTTATAGGCTCTTTGGTGTTTTGTGTTTTTTTGTAAATGTTTGCAGTATTCCGTATTAAACAGACCTTTAAAGCAAAATATATACTCATAAAAGTTTCAAATATTATAAAATTGTATACATAAGAGATGAACTTCCCCATTATCTCACCCCTCAAAGCAACCACTGTTATGTATTTAACTAGTGTATATCCTTTCAAACATTTTTGTTGTACTTTTTAAATAATAATGGGGCCATATTCTACATGCTACTCTGCAACAAGGCATGGTCATGCCTTTGTGTTTAAATCACGGACATGTTTCCATGTCCATATTACCTCAGCTTTTCTAAAAATGGCATGCAGTGTTCCATTCATTCTTTCGTTCTGTCCAGAGATATTTATTAAGCACTTACTATGTCCCAAGCACTACAACTGGTGTTAATTAAGGAAGGTGAAAAGGTTAGATGAGTTTCTTTCTTCTAGGCAACAGAACTAATTGGGGGTGAGGGTGTCTGATAATAAGTAAGCCAAGATTTAACTTCCATTTTGTGATCAGTGTTAGGAAGGAAACAAACATTGCAGTGCTGGAGGAAGAGAGTTGCCTAGGAAAGAGGGTGGTCATGGAGAACCTCTCCTTGGAGGTGATGTTTACAGATTTAGGGAGGAGACTGCCAGGGGAGGAGCTTGGAAGGGTTAGGAAGTGGGAATGCATCAAAGCAATGGAGCTGGTTAGGAGGGGTGAGCAGGAAGCATCTGGGAGAGGAAGTAGAAGTATGGAATATGAAGGTCCTGAGAGAGAAGCCCCCATGTGTCCCACAGGCCTCAGAGGCCGGTGCAACTGGAGGCTAGCAGGCAAGGCGGGGCCAGAGAGCTAGATGTGATACCAACCATGGTGGAAGTTTGGATTTTATTTTCAGTGTAATAGGAAGGGATACTGAAGATTTTAAGCAAGATAAGCCTATGCCCTCATTTGTTTCATCTGTCCCTTGTAGATGTAAATGGTTTCCACGTTTTCAGTGATATAAACCAACTGTAGAAAGTGAGCTTTACAAGACCAGGATCTTACCTGTTTTGTTCACTGAATAACTCCCTTACTCTGTTAGTCTGGCACAAAATAAGGCTTTTGATAATTTTTGGTTGAATTATGCTGCAAGGAGTGCTTGAATATCTCTGTACTTTATTCTCACTATTCCATTAAAATACATTTCTAGATAGGAAATTGCCAGATTAGGGACTTCATATATTTAAAGTTTTGCTTTTTAAATAAATCGCCTTCCAAAAAGATTATACTAGTCCAGTACAGTGGTGCACACCGGTAATCCCCCAGTGGCTGGGGAAGCTGAAGCAAGAGGATCGCAAGTTCAAAGCCAGCCTTGGCAATTTAGCGAGACCCTAAGCAACTTAGTGAGAGACCCTGTCTCAAAATAAAAAAGGGGCTGAGGATGTGGCTGTGGTTAATTGCCCCTGGGTTCAAGACATAGTACAAAAAAAAAAGACTAATTTACACATCTCTAAGAGCATTTTTAAAAATTTATCTATTTATTATTTATTTATTTATTTATTTATTTTGGTACTGGAGATTGAGCCCAGGGGCCTTTACCACTGAGCTACATCCTCAGCCCTTTTAGGGCCTCCTTAAGTTGCTGAGGCTGGCCTTAATCCTGTGATCTTCCTGCCTTAGCCTCCTGAGCCACTGAGATTACAGGCATGTGCCATTATGGTTGGATTCTAAGAGCATTTTTAAATTTTAACACAAGGGTTGGGGTTGTGGCTCAGAGGTAGAGAGAGTTCTTTTCTAGCATGTAGAGGTACTTGGTTCAATCCTCAGCACCACATAAACATAAATAAATAAAACAAAGGTATTGTGTCCACTTACAACTTAAAATTTTTTTAACACAAAACATTTATTCTTAGAATGTGATAGGATTAGGATTGCTAGATGAATCAATTTCAGAGGGTATTTATGATTCCTGGTCAATCATATTTTTTTCTTTGAGGCTCTAGGAGTATGTGTTTCTGTCCTAGGCCATAAGCTAATGTGTTTCTTGGGTTTACTATTGTGTCTCCAGCACCTCAGCAAGATGGTTGGCCTGTAGTAATGCTCAGTAAATAATTTTACTGATTAGCTCATTTTACTGCCACTCACCAGCAAAGGTTTCCAGTGTTGGTGAAGTTCATGAGGCAGGGAATATCTTAAAATCAGGGGCTTTTCAAAATTAACTATGAATTTTTGGTGTGTCATAAGAAACAGGTAAAACACAGTGTTGAAGGGTACTGGTTTTGAACAAGTTCATTTTCTGGCCTTACTGCTTACTGTTTGGGGTAGGCTACTCTTAATTTCTCATCTGGAAGATGAGGATAATAGAATCTTCCTAATAGGGTTGAGAGAATTAAATGAGTCACATTGAAAGTGTCTAGAATTGTACCCGATCCATCAAACTTTGTAAATATTATTACTATTATGGTACTCCTTTGATAATCATTAAACATATTTCTTCTTCTCTTTTTCTAACAGTTAGAAGAAAAACTCAAAGAAAAAGTTGATGTAAGTCTGATTGAAAGAATCAATCTTACAGGAGAAATGGACACATTCAGCACGTATGTACCTTGCACGTTTGCTCGGGGCCTGTCCTTTCTCCTTCATGGGGCAGCATGTGTCAGGCTGTTGGCTATAGTCACTACAGAACCTAAAAGGTTTCCAGGGCTTTCTGTGGGATAGGGATTATTTCCCTTCTGTTCTCCATTAGCCACTAAGAAGAAACATTAGAATTGGCAGCTGCATCCCATGCTGCTTTCTCAGATGCAGTTGTTCTTTTAGCTGACAGGGTGGCTCTTCATCATTGCACTGTCTATAATAACCTAAGAGAAGAAATTCTCCCTTGACCATCCCTACAAGACGTTCTAGCTCCAGGCCTTCCCTCTGTCCCCACCTATATCCACAGAGGGCCAGTCCCTCCTGTTTTTTAGGATGTTTATTTATTTTTCGGTTTTGAGGTCTTGCTATGTTGCTCAAGCTGAGCTCAAACCATCTTCTTGCCTCAGCCTCTCAAGTACTCTGGGATATAAACATGTACAACTATGGGCATGAATGGGCTTGAGCCGCTGTGCCTGACCGTCTTTTTTTTTTGTTTTGGGGGAGTTTTTTTGCAGTGCAGGACTTCACACATGCTGGGCAAGTGCTGTACTACTGAGCTACAACCCCAGCCTGTGTTTAGAATACAAAGCATAAACTGCCAGCTTTTAGCCATTTGGGAGTATGAGAGAGAGAGAGAGAGAGAATGTGTGTGTGTATGTGAGAGAGAGAGAGAAAGAGTGAGTGTGTAGGTGTGTGTGTTTGGGGGAGCCAAGGGTGGACTCTATCCAAGAAGTTCAAACAGTAAAACCTTCTTAGGATATTTCTGTCCTTGGTATGACTTTGTAGTAGTTTTGTTGTTGTCAGTTCCTGTTCCACTGCCATTAAATGGGACAGGGTTAGACCAAACTTTAGCTTTCTCCCAACCATTTATTGATGAAAAATCAAAATTCTCCTTTTTTTTTTTTTTCTTGACATTAAAAGTTTTATAGAACAGTAACTTTTGGAGGAAAACTCAAAGAGCATTTTGGAGATGACAGTTAGGGGGATTAGCTATAGAAGTTTGGGTCTTGACTGGGTGGAGACCCTCCCAAATAAGACTAGTGTGAGAGTTTGCCTGTGTGTGTGTGTTGAGGAGGGGGTTGAGGGTGGACTGCAAGAGTCCAAAGAGGAGCTAATTGCTCCTCCATAGTCATTCACTAAAACTTGAGTTTGGGGAAATTAAAATAAATTTTACATAGGTTTCTAAAACATTTGGAAGGGGCTGTGTCAGTCATTCAGACCGTGGTTTTTATAAGTATTGACCACAGTGATTTAATTTACAGTGTCATCTCCAGCAGTATTCAGTTGCTGGTTCAGGATCTAGATGCGGCCTGCGATCCTGCCCTGACTGCCATGAGCAAGGTAATGTTGTAGGAACTGGCTTATTACTAGACTTCCAAAAATGACCAACGTGGTTTCTGCTGGCCCTTGCCTGCAGGTCCTTTCAGACACTTTGGTGCTTAAAGCATCAGCTGAGAGGAGAACGGGAAGATCTCCCAGGGTTCCCCAAAGTGCTCACTTTATCTTGTACGTTAGGCCTTTGAGGATGAGACAGGGAGCTAAAGTGCTGGGTGAGACAAAAAGCAGTGTTGTCATTGATTAGCATCTAACTTGTGCTAAAAACGTTAATGTGGTCTCACCAGAATGGGTGTTTTTTAAGTGTTTGAAGTAGTAACTTCTGACTCATTTTTCATTCTTGCCCACTGAGAGGTTTTTCTGACTCTCTGAGCCCAGGTGCAAGATTATTTAATCCATTTGTGGACTCTTCATTTCCTAATACCCTGCTGACCCATCAGTCAGCCTTTGGCACTTGCCACATGCTATCTCATGTTCTTATTTTTGACTTTTATATGTCTATACCTTTTCTTTGCCAGAAGGTTATACATTCTTTAAGTGTATGGATCATGTCTTATACCACCCTTTGGTTCTGGTATTGTCTTGAGTATAGAAAACTCTGTTTCTTGATTAAATTGAAATAGGTAATTCTTTATTGATTTTTAAGCCCAAATAATGTAGAACTGCCCACTAACCTTGTAGAGTAGAGGTTGTCAAATTATAGCCTGTGGGCCAAATCTGGTCTGCTACCTGTTTTTGTAAATGAAGTTTTATTGGAATATAGCCATACTCATTCACTTATGAACTACACATGGCTGTTTTTGTTCTGCTACCATAGAATTGACTAATTGCAATAGAAACCATAGAGCTCACAAAGCCAAAATATTTACTATTAAACCACTGGCAGAAAAAGTTTGCCAGTGCCTATTCTAGAATCATGGGCTCTTATAGCATTTTTTCAAATTCTGAAGGAAGAACTTCCCTAGTGCATGCTATCCTGTAGTAGTGGCAGAGGGCAATAGAAAGAACCCTGACTTTGGAGTCAGACAGACCTAACTCTTCCAGTTTTTCCTTTGAGGATACTGAGTGAATGACTTACCTTTTCTGGGCCTGCTACTTGCTTTGTATGTAAAATGTGGCTGTCTACCTCCTAGAGTTATTGTGAGGATGAGACAAGAAGAGGGTGCCAGGGCTGGTGCCTGTCAATGTTAGTTCCTTCGATCTTGTCAGGAGTGGCCTGACACAAGGTTATACAGGCAGACATTTGGCCTGTATCTGACTTTGCAGTAATTATCGATATTTTAACAAAAACAGAACTAAAAACAAAACATGGTCTTTGGAAAGATTTTCAAGAGCGAAGTGGGGACTGAAGTTGTAGCTCAGTGATAGAGTGCTCGCCTAGCACACGTGAGGCACTGGGTTTGAACCTCAGCACCACAAAAAAATACATAAATAGGGGCTGGGGTTGTGGCTCAGTGGTAGAGCGCTCGCCTAGTGTGTGTGAGGCACTGGGTTCGATTCTCAGCACCACATATAAATAAATGAAAAAAATAAAGGTCCATCAACAACTAAAAAAAAATTTTTTTAAATAAATAAATTTAAAAATAAATAAATAAAGGTACATTCTAGCTCTCTATTAAAAAAAAAAAAGAGTAAAGTTGGAAGTTGTAAAAAAGCTGATGTCACAAAGTTTCTATTCGAAAAGCTAATCCTTTCACCAATTAGATGCTGATAGGTATTTCCAGTACTGTCAGTGTTTACAAGCAGAGCACTCCGAATAGTCAAATTGAGGCTAATCCATTCCCTTAAAGGAACATAGCTATGATGATTCATTTTGTAGGCTCCAGTTACCCACTGGCTGCTCGTATGGCTGTTGGCGAGTGGTCACTATATCCTGAATGAGATCTGTTTCAGCTGCCATCGCTCCTAAACTGCCACACACTTCAGCCTGGAATGCAGCTGGTGAAAGAATTTTTACATTTACCAAAAGATTTTTTTTTTTTTTTTTTTTTTTGGTAAAATAACACTTGAAGGGGGGTTTAACACTCCAGGTGTTGCTTATACGAACTGTCAGTTCATTAGGTGGATTTCCCTCCAGCTGCCTCCTACCACGCCATCCATTTCTCCCCCAGACCCACACCAGCAAATATTAACAGAGACCATACTTCCAGAACCTTTTGTTTATATCATAGGAAAACCACAGACTTGGGAACACAGCAGCTGCAAAACCATTACTTTTTGTCTGATCTTTTGGAGTTGTAGCAAAATGAAATCCATGTGATAAAAATAAACACACCAAGTGGTCACAGATTGATTCAACATACACCCTCCGTTACTTGTGTCTGCATCCTATTTCGTGTAGTTTCCTTTAGGATTTTTAAACACTTTTGTGACAATGATTATTTCTGTCTCTGATTGTATCATTCTTGCTGCAGGTTGAACAGTTCAGCTCAGTCTGTACCTAGCACAGTGCTAGGAGTTGCAAGGAAGTGGTGAAAAGCATAGACGTTATTCCAAGGTGCGAAGTTTCCAGTAGGCAAGGGGCAAGAGATGTGCTGAGAGTAATGTCCAAAAAACCGCAATATAAGGCATGATGAAATCAGTACTGTAAAGAAAGTACAAAATTTCAAGGAGGGCAGAGTTCATACCCAGGTGGACAGGCAAGAAAAGCCTTTGTAAGCAAGTGGCATTTGAAATAGGAGAGGGCAAAGATTTGAATGAGGGGCTAGGATTGTGGCTCAGTGGTAGAGTACTTGCCTTGCATGCGTGAGGCACTGGGTTCGATCCTCAGCACCACATAAAAATAAATCAGTAAAGATATTGTGTCCATCTACAGCTAAAAAAAGATTTGAATGAATCTGGTTAGGAAGGCATTCCAATAAGGTGGCAATGTGAGCGAAGGTTTGTGAAGTCAGGAAAACTCAGTTTTATTAAAATTGCCAATCTGAAACATCTTAGTAACTCCACAGAGTACTGTGTTCTTGGACCAGCTCGATCAAGGTTGGAAGCAAGGCTGCCCTCTGGGCATGTGTACTCTGCTGGGGAGCAAACTCACAGTGAGGTAAATAGATGTGCTTTATAAGTGGTGAGAAAATGTGAGTGGGGCTTGCCAAAATGAAGCAGTCGTTAGATGATTCTGAATTGATGAAAGAAGGCTTTCTTGACAAGATGGAACGAGTCTGGCAATGCAGTTAGGTCATTCTCCTGAGAGGAGACCAAGGTACCCGATGGTCTCCTCCTTCGTTGGCATATAGGGCTTTCATTATTCCTCCCATCTCTACCTAGTTAGCTCTGTTGTCGCCCCTCCCCTGTGTGTTCCCTGTGCTCCAGCCTGGGAGTCATTCTCCCTTCACTGAAGGTGCACTGCTTTATTGTGGCTTCCATCCTTTTTCTCATTCTATTCTTTCTGCCTAAAATTCTTTTCCCACTGTTGTCCACCCAACAAGCATACCCTTTATGATGCAGTTTTAATATCTTTCTCCTTTTTAAAATTGAGATATAACTCACATAACACAGGACTCACTCCCTTTCAAATGTAAAATTTTAGTACATTTACAAAGTCAAGCAGCCTCTACCACTAATTCCAGAACATTTTCATCTCCCCAAGAAGAAGCCTCATACTCAGTAGCAGGCACTCCCCACTCCCCCGACAACCATTAATCTACTTTTTCTATAGATTTGCCTATGTGAACATTTTTACGTAAATAGGATCATACAATAGATAGCTTTTGTGCTTGACTTATTTCATTTAGCATACTGTGATCTGTGATATGGCCTGTATCAGTACTGCATTCCTCTTTTCTTTTTTTTTTTTAGCAGTGGCAATCAAACCCAGGGCCTTGCACATGCTAAGCACACAGTGTACCACTGAGATACTGCAGCCCCTACTTCATTTCTTTTTATGACTAAATAATATTCCATTATGTGAATATACCACATTTTGTTCATCAGTTGATGGACATTGGAATTATTTTCACTTTCTTAATGTTTACAAATAATATCAACTTTGGGTGTACATGTTTTCAGTTTTCTCAAGTACATACATAAGTGTGGAACTACTGAGTCATGTGATAACTTTATATTTAACATTTTGAGGAACTGCCAAACTGTTTTCCCAAGTGACTGGACTACCCACCAGCAAAGTATAAGGATTCTAATTTTTCCACATCCTCAGCAACACTTATTTTCCTTTTTTTTTTTTTTTTTTTTTGAATTTTGGCCATTCTTTGTGAGTGTGATGAGGTCCCTCATTTTGTTTTCAGTTGGCATTTCCCTGATAACTAAAATGTTAAACATCTTTACGTGTGCTTATTGGCAATTTGCATATCCTCTTTGAAGAAATGTCAATTAAATCTTTTTCCCATTGCAAAACTGAGTTTTATTTCTATTGTTGAGTTGTAAAATTTTTGGTGGTGTTGGGGATTGAACCCAGGGCCTTGTGCATGCTAGGCAAATACTCTACCAACTGAAGTGTATCCCCAGCCCCTCTAGAATTTCTTTTTACAGTCTGGCTATTGGACCCTTTAGCAGATATCTGATTTGTAAATATTTCCTCCTATTCTGTTTGTTGTCTTTATTGTTGTTGTTGTTAATGTCCTTTTGTGTTGCTAAAGTCTTTATTTTTTTTAAGGTGTTGGGAATTTAACCCAGGGCCTTGTGCATGCTAGGCAAGTGCTCTACCACTGTGCTATAGCCTTACCTCTTTTATTTTTTTTGTTTTGACACAATGTCTGAGTTGCCCAGTCTGACCTCAAACTTGTGATCATCCTGCCTTAGCTTCCTGAGTAGCTTGGATTGCCAGTGTGCACCACCTGGTATGTGTGTGTGTGTGTGTGTGTTTGGGAGGAGGAGGTTAAAATACCATTGCCTGATCCAGAATCACAAATATTTACCTGGTGTTTTCTTCTAAGAATTTTATAGTTTTAGCTCTTACATTTAGGTTTTCAATCTGTTTTGAGTTAATCTTTGTATATGGTGTGAGGTAAGGGTTCAACTTTATTCTTTTCCATGTGGATATCCAGCTTTCCCAGTACCATTTGCTCAAAAGACTATTCTTCCCTCATTGGATGGACTTGATACCCAAAATCAGTTAAAAATTGGCTAATCATAGTTGTAGGGGTTTCTCTCTGGACTCTTAAGTTTTATTCCACTTATTTATATGTTTGTGCTTATGCCAGTACCACTGTTTTGATTATTATTGTTTTGTAGTAATCTTTGAAATCAGGAATGGTGAGTCCTCCAACTTTGTTCTTTTTCAACATTGTTTTGGTAAATCTGGGTCTTTTGCAATGTCACCATTTCTTGTTGCACTGAGAGCATTCCTCTTTCACCCCAAGATACCACAACCCTTACACTACCTCTCTGTTATACAGTTATTTTCATATCTCTGTCTTTGCTGTTAAACTTCTTTTTTGCCGGGGGGTGGGGGGGTGCCGGTGATTGAATTCAGGGGCACTGGACAACTTAGCCACATCCCCAGCCCTATTTTGTATTTTACGTAGAGACAGGGTCTCACTGAGTTGCTTGGCACCTCGCTTTTGCTGAGGCTGGCCTTGAACTCCAGATCCTCCTGCCTCAGCCTCCCGACCCACTGGGATTACAGGCATGTGCCACCACGCCCAGTCTTTGCTTTTAAACTTTGAACAACTTGAAGGCTATGTCCTATTCCTTTTTAGATGTCTGTGGTATAGCACAATATTTGCTTTATAATGGCACTCCCTAGGTGACTTCTTCCTGAAGATAGGAGGAAGAAAGAACTGAGGACCATGGACACCCGTCTGACCAAAAAATAGTGACAAAGTGAGGCAGGTAACTACTGAGCAGACTGAGATGGACTGAGCTAGTAAAGTGGACATGCAGATATGGCTTTGTCATAAATTCCTTGAAATCTTTAGGCACATAACAAGTACTGCTGAGGGTGATGTGATGCTCCTCAGGGTATTTAAGTAGCATCTTCAGCAAGTGGCTTCCCAGAGCTAATGAAGAAAGATCAGAATTAGGAATGCTAATTAACTCCTGTATGTGAGGGCCAGAGCCTGGCT
Organism: Geosciurus inauris; assembly: GCA_004024805.1. Classification (NCBI taxonomy): domain Eukaryota; kingdom Metazoa; phylum Chordata; class Mammalia; order Rodentia; family Sciuridae; genus Geosciurus; species Geosciurus inauris. Next base: position 38,976 of record PVHX01007648.1, read on the forward strand.
GCTAGACAAGGGGATAAAATTTCAGAATGACCAAGTTTGACAGAAAACATATGGAGGAGCTGGGCACGGTGGCTCAAGCCTGTAATCCCAGCACTTAGGGAGGCTGAGACAGGAGGATTGCGAGTTCAAAGCCAGCCTTAGCAAGGGCAAGGCACTAAGCAACTCAGTGAGACCCTGTCTCTACATAAAACACAAAAATAGGGCTGGGGATGTGGCTCAGTGGTCGAGTGCCCCTGGGTTCAATCCCCGGTACCAAAAAACAAAACAAAACAAAAAGAAAACATATGGAGGAATAGCCTTAAACAAGCCAAGACCAATTGGAGGAAGCAAGATACAGTTAAAGTTTAGTGGTCCCTCTAAAACTGACTTTGCAATCACAGTAGTGTCACTGATAATATATATGAAAATTACCTTTCAAACAACTTTTCTTTCCCATATTGCATATTATTGTCTTAGATGAGCTCTATGAGATGATAAATTCCTATTTGTTGAGGACTTACCAGGAAGCAGATACCCAAGTGCATTATGTTATTTAATTCTATCAATAAACTTATGAGGTAGCTGTGTTATTCCCCCCTTTCACAGAGGACAATGAAACAGAGAAGTTAAGTCATTTATCTAAGATCTCTTAGCTAGCAGAGCCAGGATTCAAACTCAGGTCTCTCCATGCAGGATTGTCCCATGCCTTGCATACAAAGAGAGGGTCCTTCTGGCAAATGGGGCAACCTTCGCAAAATCAGCTTACGTAACTTGCCTAAAGTAGAAGTGGTAAGACAGCCTGTTCCCAGTACTGCTAGCTTCACACAAGAATTCCTGCATCCTTGATTATGAGCTCTCTAGGTGTCCACAGGGACTGTGGTAGATGTTAGTCTTCAGCTTTTCTTGAAAATTAATGAACTGTCCTTCTGATACATTTGTCTGTTTCTTTCTTCTTTCTGTCTCTTTCTCATACCAAATCATATAGATTATAGTAGTGAAGCAGAAATAAAGCCAGGTGTCCTGATTCTTAAGAAAGTGGTTGTTCAGAGTGTTGTGGTGCAAATATAAAGAGTTTGGTCCTTTAAATATAAATTCTGCAAATTCTTAGGAATTAATATGTCCAGATATAGCCTTAATAAGTAGGATTTTTTTTTAAATCTATGACCTCTTTACAAGGGACCGTTGTTCCCATGGTCCCCTCCTTACTATGTCCTTTTTACGAGGGCGTCTCACTAGGTTGAAAGAGTCTAAATCTGTCCAAAATCAAACCCACTTAGCTTTTTCCCATTAATGGTAATTTTAGAAAACAACAACAGAAAAAAACTGAATAAATCAAATTTCCTTACAGTCTGGCATGTAATTTCTATTAGGTTTCAGGATTGCAAACATGCACTAATTTAGGAAGCTGCATTACTATCCCCCACAGACATTTCGAAATAGCTAGAACAATCCTCAAATCTGTTCTCATTTTCCTCAGTCATTAATATGCAGATCTATTTCAGAAGGCCCACAGAGCATCACGGTTGAGGAATCTTCACATTCACTTTCCACTTGTAATCAGGACACATCTTTCCTTTTTCATAAAAAATATTTTACTATGATAAAAGCAAATCACCTTTATAGCTCAGCGGTAGAGTGCTTGTCTTGCATGCGTGAGGCCCTGGGTTCGATCCTCAGCACCATGTACAAAGCAATAAAATAAAGACATTGTGTCCATCTACAACTAAAAAAATATTAAAAAAAAAAAAAAGAAAGTATAGATATTTTGAAAGAGAATATTTAAATCACCTATAATTCCAATTAACATATTTTTCAATTTTTTGAAATAAGTTTATTAATTTTTTAATAAAAATAAAAATAAGTTCATAATTTACACACTGTTTTATAACCTGTTTTTCTCTGTTAACAGGTTTTAGTAATTTTCTATATCATTTAATCCAGAGCTGTATTTTCAGTGGTTGCATAGTATTCCACATTAAAAAATAGTTATTGTGGGGCTAGGGTTGTGGCTCAGCGGTAGAGCACTTGCCTCACATGTGAGGCACTGGGTTTGATTCTCAGCACCACATAAAATAAATAAAGGTATTGTGTTCATCTATGACTAAAAAGAAAAAACAATTTTTTTTAAATAGTTATTGTTAAAATCATAACAATAGCTAACATTTACCACAGAATTAATATGCGTGAGGCACTGTGTTAACAGCATTCTATGGATTATTTTTTAATAATTGACTATAAATATTATCATTCCAATTTTATAGACGAAAAAGCTGAGGCTTAGAGAGGTTAGGTAACTTGCTCAAGTCACACACTTATAAGAATGCACAGATAGGGGCTGAGGTTATGGCGCAGTGGTAGCGTGCCCACCTAGCATGCATGAGGCACTGGGTTCGATCCTCAGCACCACATAAAAATAAAATAAAGACATTCTGTTCACCTACAGCTAAAAAATAAATATTTTTTTAAAAAATGCATAGATAGTGTTAGAACTCATACTGGCTGACTCTGTATTTCTTCATCCTAAATACTATAATCTGCTGTTTCCCTTAAAATGTGTTTGATCTGGGGCTGCTAGCATGCATGAGGCCCTGAGTTCTATCCTCTGAGGCCCATTATGCAAAAAATTAAAACAAAAATGAAAACAAAAAATAAAAATGTATTTAATCCATTTGCTCTTCATGGCTATTTTGTTTCCAGGTTTTCACATTTATAGTCTGGTGGTGAGCAGCCTCATGCATATGTATATTTTCTTTTCTGAATATTCATAACTATTAACATCAGATTAAGCCCTAAAGAGAATTGTAGAGACCAAAGCTTATGTGAATGCTAAGAATTTTTAAAGATATTTTCAAATTGCTTTTAAGAAAAGTTATGTGAAAAAACCTTCCAATTGGAAGCAGTGAATGGAAGGAAATATATACAGATAGAACACATAAGTATCTTCTTACATCCTTTGTTATTTCATTTTCTCTTCAGGATCATCATGATTTTTTCCCCTGGGAGTTAGAGAACATGTAACCCTGAGCAAAGGGGAAACAAGTCATCCCTCCCTCCTCCTCTGCATGATCATCACCATGATTCTCATCTACAAGTTCACACCATCTTTCTACACCCTCATTCTACATGCAGACTTTGCTTGTCCCAGTTCCCCCAGCTAATATCAGGTTCATGTAGGGTGGTATCTGTTCTTGCGGAGAGTAACACCATAAAATGGGAAGAACATGGACTTTGAGGTTTGACAAACCAGTGTCTAGACCTCAGTCCTACTAACTGACTGGTTGTGCCTCATTAGACAAGTCCCCGATGTCCGCCATCCTGTTTTACCACCTGTAAAGTAGGAGTAACAGTACCCCCTTCACTGCATTATAATAAGCAATAAGTTCACTTGAGAGTGTCAGTCTCTGTGTCTGGTACGTAGTAGGTAGTCATAAATATTCCTTCTCTTCTTTGTTTCCCACACGATGCTTGGTCTAGTGCTATGCATGCAGAAGGTACCTATATATATCACAAATGTTTGTGGTCAGAGTAAAAGTAGTCCAAATGAGAGTTAAAGAGTGAGTATGTGCCTGAGTAAAGTCCCTGGCTTGGGGCCCACAGCCTAAACCACAGCACTAGACCCCAGTTGCCTGAAATGTTCCCAGAGTCCAAATGTCTGAGACTGTACTCTGTATCTCTCTAATTCAGTGATCAAAATTAATAGGTGGGAATTTAAATTTTTAGTTGAGGGAAATTCATTTCTCAGGAGATCTCTTTCCAAGCTTTATATAGCAATAGAAAAAAAAACACCAAGATCCATACTAAGCTAGTTGTGGAGTTGTGTTGTCTCATCAGTGGATTAGTCAGAGTTCTCTGCTACAGTGGGCTCTCTGGAAATAGTGATTATGTCCCAGGCTTTCCTGGGAAGTGTCAGCATGGACCACACACTAAAGGCAGCAGAAGCAGAGCCCTGGAGATGCTTTAGGCTCCACGTTCTCTCCCTGTGGTTAAATATGAGGTCCTGGAAGCTTCAACTGATACTATCTTGGTTTCCTTGCATCTTTGGTACTACTTTTTTGCAAACTGTTTCTGGTTGTTTATATAGTACCAGTTGAACATGCTGTGGTGTTCAACCCCATTCCTTCCCACCACCACCCCACAAACAAAAAGCACAAATGGAAAATTTTTAAATTGTAGAGGGGTAACTTTTAAATGTCAGATTCAAAGTTTACCTGGAAACTTTGAAATCTTATTTCTTCTGGTAGCTTTCCATGATGTTTATTCTTCCAGTGCAAGCTGCAAAATGTTTGTTTCCTTTTTTGGATGAGATCTTTGCTTGATGACTGTATATTTCTTTAGCTTCTCCTTGAGAAACAGGGCTTACCCTCAACTAAGTCCCAGTTGGTTGTTTATTTTAGTTAGTTAGTTAGTTAGATAGTTTTTGACAAGTGTCTAGCAAGCATTCTGGCATAGTGTTTGGGCTTTAGACAGACCTGGTTATCTCAACTCTTTTACTAGTTATGTGACTTTGGTCAAGTTACTTAATCTCTTTGAGCTTTTTTGCATTTCCTCATCTATGAGATTGCTGTGCGAACTGAGTGAGACCATGTGTGAACAGTAAGTGAATGGACATACATACAATGCCAGGCAAAGACACCTGCATGTCTGAATCATAACATGGGTTTCTTGGGCAATTTGAGTTAGAACTCCACCCTTAAGTCATCTGGAATGACTGAGGGCAAACATCAACCCTTTGAAGTAATGGCTGGACAGAATCACTGCTAACTGTATTTTGCACATTTTTTTAAAAAATAGTAAAAGCAATATCAACTTTTATTGTTTCCCAGCACATTAAATCATTTTCTTACTTCACTAAGCTGGCTTAAATTTAAAATCATGAATCCACTTGACTTTTGCTAATACTTTTTTTAACTTAACCAGTGGAGCCATAACTGTCTGAAATATTAAAGCAAGTCAGATGTCTTCACATGTATTCCAAATGTGGCCATGTGCTGTCTCCGCCAGTGGTTATCAAGAGGAATTAGATGAGGTGCAGACAGACTAACCAGTGGGAACTTGAAGAAATCCCGCATCCTATGCTTTGTCCTGCTTCGCAGCTGCTTCGTAGCCAACAGTGGAGTATGTCTCCATCTCCTTTTATGGTCTTCTTCTATGAGTGGAAAACTGTAATGTTTAGATAATTATTTATAAGCTATTTTGAGATAAAAAATATGCAATGGCGCCAACATGGAATGCAGTTGTCATTTCTGTGGAAGAGCTTCATGTTGATTGGGGGCATCAAGCCCTGTTCAGTTCTATGTTTACCCAGAGCATTCTGCTCCCCGTCTTGCTGTAGAGCTTGAGAAAAGAAAATGAAGTATAAGCAGCACCTGTCCATCTAGCTTCACTGTATGAGCTCATTGACAGTCACCTAGGATGCTCATTGTTTAGAAGGGTCAAATCTTTAATATCAAATGGAAAAAGAACCTGTCAAGGTAAAAAATAATGAGGAAAACATTACCCATAACCAAAGCATTCAGATATAAAGGCAGCTCGTATTAGAGCTCTCTACTGTTTCTCCATTGTTTGTTTCTGTTTTTCCCCCAGTACAAATTCTTTCTTTTCCTGCCAGGCATGGTGGCAAACACTTGTATTCCCAGCTACTTAGGAGGCTGAGACAGGAAAACCACTTGATCCCAGAAGTTCATGGTTAGCCTCGGCAACATAATAAGACCTGCCTTAAAAGAAAAAAGAAGGAAAAAAAAAGCGAAGAAAGAAAGAATTTCCTTTTCCTGTCTGGAGCCTGGCTATGAAGCCTTGCATAAGACTCTTCGTGTCTCTGGGCTTACCCCCACCCCCTTCCACAGAGGTACTGGGAATTGAACCCAGGGCCTCACCACTGAGCTACACCCTCAATCCCTGGGTCTTGTTTTCTCATCTATGAAATGAAGATGGAGCTCCCTTCCTTCTTTTCTATGGTTTTGTGCTTACACATATCCAAAGCTTTTAGAATCCAAATATCTGCTGACCTGAAGAAACATTAGGACAGAACAGAGTCCTTTGAGCTTCCCAGGGCTGAGGAATCATCCACATACAATAGGATTCTTTTAAACAAGTCCTCTCAGTATTGAATTTTTCCTTTCCCCCAGAGCTCTATAAAAATAGTGTTTTCCTGCCAGAGACATCAAGGCCTCAGAACTACTGGCCTCCTCCTGTGAACAGTCCATGGTTTGCTTTTGGCTTGGGATCTTTGTAACAGACATCCAGCTCCGCTGAGAGGCTGACTCAGCAGGACTCCCCCAGCACGTTCCTGCTGTTGTCGGGATCACAGTGCCCGTTCCCTGCCAGCTGGGCCAGGCTGGGAATGATAATACCCTGTCCTCCTGTGTGTCCCAGGAAGAAAGAGGCACTGCAGTAGTGCTTCTGTTTTCTAGAGCATGTCTCCTAATTCTCCTCAGGGTGTCAGAACTTGAGCTCGTTTTTGCTCATGGCCAAAGACTGTATTAGTTCTCTCGTGATACTCATCTCCCCAAAACCTGTCACCTGCATAATCCCTGAGGCTCTTTCCTACCCTTATCCTCTGATCTGCCTTTAGTGTTTGCCAGAGATCCTCTTTCCTTTATTAAAATCCCATCATAATCCCAAAGGCTTTAGGAATGTAAGATTCTACATGCACACCTTTTAAAATGTTTTTTTGGTGTGTGGAAAATTTCAGATGCATTCAAAAGTAAAGAAAACAGTATAGTGAACCCTGTGTACCTGTCACCCAGCTTCACTATCACATTTTATCTGTACCTGCAAAACCCTCCCCCGGCCCCAGATTGTTTTTGTGTTTTATTTTTATTTGGTTTTTAGGATGTGGATATCTTTGAGGGCCATTGTTCAGCTGGCCATGGCATGTGGTGGAGGTGCCAGAGAGCAGAGGCCTCAATGAAGTGGTTATTATCTTTATGATCTAGGACCATGTCAGATCAATAGGAGAGCCCTGGTAGCTGGACCAGAACTGAACTTGAGTCCCCTAGGGCAGGCCTGGGGCAGCCATTGGAGGGAGGAAAAGAAGCATTATGTTGGGCTGGGATTGTAGCTCAGCAGTAGAGCGCTTGCCTCACATGCGTGAGGCCCTGGGTTCAATTCTCAGCACCACATACAAAGCAATAAAATAAAGACATTGTGTCCATCTACAATTAAAAAAAAATATTTAAAAAGAAAGAAAGAAAAAGAAGCATTATGTCAAGAAATATCAGGCAAAATTCCTAAATTTTATCAGGACATGGTGATATATGCCTGTAATCCTAGGAATCTGGGAGGCTGAAACAGGAGAATCACAAGTTCAAGGCCAGACTTGGCAACTTAGTAAGACCCTCTAAATAAATACATACATACATACATACATACATACATACATACATACATACATACGATGTAGCTCAGTGGCAAAGTGCCCATGGTTTAAATCCTCAGTACCCCGACACATACACACCAAAAAACCCTAAATTTTCAAAATAAGCCTATAAAGTACCTCATCCCTTTCTTCCTAACCATTACCCAATATATGGTTAAGAGGAAATGAACCTTTTTGGAAGATAGTCACATTCAGTGACCAGACTTGTCTCACTACAAGGACATGAGGGAGATTGAACTGATGTTGGAGGAGGTTCCTCCAATGCTTGACAATCAGATTCCACAATGATAGTGAGTATAGAATGTCCACTGAACACTTTGACTATTGACCCATTGTTGGGTGTCCTTTGCAACAAAAGGCACACTGATGTTAAGCTACAGAGGATCTAGGAAGCTTAAAATAGTACAGGTGGTTCCAGAGCCACCTCTGTGGCCACCTGTGGCCTGAGTCTGCAGATTGGACTGGAATAGGGACACAATAACCTGAAAAAGTATGGTCAGATGTGAGGTACTAGTCAGTTTTTCATTGCTATAACAAAATACCAAAGAAAATCAACTTAAAGGCAGAAAGATTATTTTGGCTCATGATTTCAGTCCATGATTGACCAGCTCCATTGTTTCTGGGCCTGTGGTGAGGCACAACATCATGGTAGAAGGACCTGGTGGAGCAAAGCTGCTCACCTCATTGTGTCCAGGAAGCAAAGAAAGAAAGAGTAGCCCCAGATTATTTTGAAGTAAATACCACATGAATTTTAAAATTACGTAGCAATTTTTTAAAGAATCGCAAACTCAAGAAATAAAAAAAAAAAGACAAACTCCTCCCAATTTACTCACAGGACCGGTATAAATTAATCCTCTTTCAGGTTTCACTGAATTAGCTCTGCCATCTATAATAGCTCATGCTGCATCTACTTGGAAGTAGATGTGTCTCCCCTTTTCTCCCACAGTCCTGACTGGTGGAACAGTTGGCAGAGAACAGGTTACTGTGTCCCTGTTTCAGTCCAATCGGCTCTACCTAATGAGGGTCCTCTTACAAGACAACAGCTTAGATGAGAAAGGAAAGCTATTTGAAGCATGCTGGGGACCACTTGGAGAAGAAAAGTGCCTGAGTCACGTTTGCCTGTCAGGGATAAGGTGGACCTGCTTCTTTTTACTCATGATCAGTCACTACATTATAGACTGAGAAAGAAATTCCCCAAGACAAAGGGATCAATTCCTGTGATAACAATGACTGAATTTCCACTTTCCCTCTTCCTTTTCCTACTAACAGGTAACATTCTTTCCCTCTGAAGGATCTAAAGCCTGGTCTTGTTCTATCTCTATTTCAGATGCAGTGGCAGAATGTGGAACATGTTGGTGACCAGAGCCCCTATGTCACCTCTGTCATTCTTCACATTAAACAGAATGTCCCCATCATCCGTGACAACCTGGCTTCCACACGGAAATACTTCACTCAATTCTGCATCAAATTTGCAAAGTAAGTCCTAGAATGTTCTCATCACTGAGTTGTTGTTTTGTTTTGTTTTTTAAATAGACTTTATATTTCAGAGCAGTTTTAGGTTCATAGCATAATTGGGCAGATTTTCCATGTACCCCTTGGCCCACATGCATACTGTCCTCCAACATGAGCACCCCCCCAGAGGGGTACATTTGTTGGGGATTATGAACCTACACTGATGCATTATCATCTAAAGCATATGGTTTACATTTGGGTTAATTCTTGGTGTGTGTACTTTCTATGGGTCTGGACAGATATCTAATGACATGTACCCACCATTATAATATCATACTCAACAGGCTTCTTTTAATGCCATACATACCACCCAACATGCTTACAATCCAGGTGTCCTTACCATCCAGCTGGGACTCATTCTGGTACCTGCAGGCAAACTGATACTAATCTGTACCCACAAGGATCATAATAATAAAACCAAATCTGCTACTTAAGTTCATATATACGGTAGCAGTAATACAATCATCAGCCACATCAAGGCAAACAAAACTGAGTTGAGGGATCCTGTTACTTTGAACTGTATGGACATAGCCACCTCTTGCCTATGTTTAGATAATTAGACTTATTCTCAGTGATCTCACGTGTGCATTTTGTCTCTCTCATGTAAACTTTTTAAGGGTAGGAGCCATCAGTTCTGTTTCTTTTGAGCCTTCTCTTCCTTCTCCTCCATAGTGCTGATTACTATAGCTGCTAAGACTTATCCACTTGTGGATGTCCTTTTGTCTAAGGAAGGTACTAGAAATTGGGAAGAGCAAGTCAGGGAACTCCATTGCCAAGGTAGATGGAGTGAAGAGTGAGCTGCATGTGTTCCTGTCACTTCCCTGTGTGTGGCCATTTCTGGCTTGAGTTTTGAAGCAAGAAAAGAGTTTGGTCCTTTGCCAATCAGCATCTGGCTGTAGCACTGTCGCCTGTGAGACCAGGCAATCCACAGGCCAGTGTCTCCTCTGACCAATTAGCAAACAAACATTCTGGCAAACTTCTCAGGGAAAGGCTTCAGAAAGGTCAGCCCTGTCCAAGCTACTGTATTTGGATTGTTCTCATCTAGGTCCCAACTGATGGTTCAGGACTCCAAGTTTATGTCTTCCCCAAATCTCTCCCAGTTTGTATTCAATTAAGGCTTTCCCTCTCTGACACAAATAAATCCCTAAGGAGCAACAATAATGGAGTGGCTTGTAGAGTTAACTTTAATTTCTACCTTGTCAAGAAAGGATAGAGTGGACTCTCCGGGGAGGCATTAATGTTTACAGTATGGCAGGTGGACTAGGAGTTGACATTCCCGTCACTCTCTGGATGCTCATTAATGTGCATTACAAGCATTATTGATATATCACCTTGTGACACTCCCCATAAGTACTGGTAGAAGTTTCTCTGTAAAAATTTACTGCAACTCTAGATTTCTAAATCTCCTTCATGGTCACCCAGAGGTCTGATTGAGCTTACAATAGATGAATAAGGAGTCCAGTGCTTAGCTTGCCTGAGCATAGGCCTCACATTCTCCCAAAGCCCTCAGAGCCCTTCAGTGTTAATACTAAGCTCATATTCAGTGAACTGGGAATACGATGCCCATCTCACACATCTGGAAAAGCTCAACCTGTGATCTAGACTATATTTCTGTTTTAATCCATGATATCTTCCCATTCTGGTATACCCCAACCTTACTCTAGAAACCTCAGGGTTGGGATTGTGAGGAGACCCTTCCCCAGCCAAGGGCAATAGCCACCACGATTTTCATAGCATGGAGAAGCCATTAGCAATTACCCATCACATTGGTGGGACTTCTATCCCAGAGACATGTGTCAAGTCTCTGTTTCCCCAGTCCAAGCCCTGTAGACTAGTCATAGAACCAGTTGAAGGACACAACCACAGCTTACTCTAGTGGGAAGTAACAAGTTATACACTGTGTATACAGTTGTGATTAGTCACAAATTCAACCTCATGTTGCTTGTTTGGCTCTGGTTTACAGCACTTCTAATTCCTTCCAAATAGTTCCTGTTCATACCCCTCCTGATCAGCAGGCCTTCCCCCAGGTCTGACCTCTGGACTCAAATTCCTTTCCACTAATTCCCTCTACTACCCACCAATGCAAAACTATCAGTGGATCTTTTGCCTCCATTTGGTATCTACAGGGATAGTCTTTCCTGTTTAGATGTCACAGTCACTCTCTGGTTGAAACCACAGGTGACTTTCTTCCTCCACTAAGCTGATTCTCCTCTATTCAGTATTGGAGATAATAAGATAAATCTCTTTTTTAAAATTTTTTATTTGTTCTTTTTAGTTATACATGACAGTAGAATGTATTTTGACATATTATACACACAAGGAGTATAACTTCCCTTTCTTGTGAAGACAAATCTCTTAATAGTGGTTGGGTACAGTTTTGATTAGCCATGAATTCAACCTCACATTAACTTGTTTGACTCCAGTTTACAACGTTTCCAGTCTCTGCTGAGTAGTCCCCAGTAAACTTCTCAGCAAAGTGCTGGTACAGAGCTGACATTCAAAAAGTGGTAGCTGCTACCATTATTAAAACATTTATTATTTATTCAGTATGCATTCCCTTGAGCATTTCCTTTGTCCCAGATAGCAGGTTAAGTAATCTCACTTAATGATACTACCCTGTCTCCATTTGCCTTAATAGTCAAGTAAGGGAATAGACATACAGACAGATAAGTATAATAAAGTTAGGTTAGATATTAGAGTCCTGAGGACTCTATGAGAATATGGTGGAGGTAACTGAGGAAAAGCTTCATAGAAGAGACATCCTTGAGCAAGGTCAGAGGGTTGTGTGAGTGCTGACCTCAGGGGTAGGAAAGAGCATTCCAGGCAGAGGGAACAGTGTGAGCAAAGGCACAAAGGTATTAGCAGCGCACAGAATCATGGGATCTGCAAATAGCTCAACCAGGTTGAAGCATGGGATGCCAGGGCTCAGCATGATGTGGCTGAGAACAGAATATCCAGAATTAAGGATGTGGCCAGGCACTGTGGTGCTGCCTGTAGTCCCAGCTACTCAGGAGGCTGAGGCAAGAGGATCAGTTAAGCCTGGGAATTGGAATCTGGCCCGGGCAATGTGGCAAGGGCCTGTCTCAAAAACAAAACAAAAACCTGAAGCAAGGTCTTGTTTTGCAGCCATTATAAGAGTTTTAATCAGGGGAGGGACTTGGTCATATTTGAAATAAATGCTTTTGTTAACAGGTGGGTTAGAAAGATGAGGCTGAAGGCAGGAGGGTGGCAAGTTTGAGGCCAGCCTCAGCAACTTGATGAGAATCTGTCTCAAAATAAAAAATAAAATAATAATTTAAAAAGGTCTAGGGATGGGCTGGGATTGTGGCTCAGTGGTAGAGCGCTTGCCTAGCATGTGTGAGGCACTGGGTTCGATTCTCAGCACCACATATAAATAAATAAAATAAAGTCCATGGACAACTCAAAAAAATTAAAAAAAAAAAAAAAAAAAAAGGTCTAGGGATATAGCTCAGAGGTAAAATGCCCCTGGGTTCAATCCCCAGTACCAAAAAAGAAAGAGAAGGAAGGAAGGGAGGGACAGCCCCCTTGCTCAGATGACAGGACATTTAGGGAGGGGATCAACAGGGATAAACTTAGGAGTTCAGGGGAAGAATTGGTAACTGATTGGATGTTGGGGTTGATGGGGGAAGTAGTTTGGGGGAACTCTCCATTCCTGACTTGGCAACTAAGTAGATGACATGCAGTCTACTGAGCCTGGAGGCCAGTGTGGGGCTAGTCTGGGAGAGGCTGGGTTGATGGCCATCCCATTAAGATGTCCAGGAAGTCATTAGCTGTTAGAGTGAGCACAAGTGTACAAGAAAAGATGTAGAGAGACTGAAGACAAAGGAGGGCACAGGCCTGGGAGCAGCTTTGGAAGAGTGAAGAGACAGGGACCCAACAGCCTTTATCTTCACCTACAAACCCTGCTTTATATCCAGTCTTCCTCCTGCTGTCCAGGGCCCTGTGACACCTCCTGGTTACTTCACTTTGGATCTTGCCTTGATTATAGGCATGTTTATATCACTTTTAAATCTATTAGGTATACATGGCCTGGGATGCTGGGAAAACTACATTGGTGGATTTGTTTTTCTTTTTGTTTTTTGGGTTGGCTGGTTGGTTGGTTTGGGGAGGTTGCTGGGAGTGGAACCCAGGTCCTTGCAGTGAGTTACGTCCCAGCCCTCATGTACGTTCTACTCTTAAATCTATTAGGGTGTTTGTACCTACTAGTTACAGAAGCCCTAATTCAAACTGGCTTAAATGGTAGATGAGTTTTTTATTTCATATAACCACAAGTCCAGAGGTAGGACAGATCTGAGAGCTTGATTATTCTGCTGTCTTTGGAGCTGGCATCATCCTCAGAATGATGGTAGACTGGCAGCTGTCGCGTCCAAATGCAACAATGCTGAAAGAAAAAAGAGGGAGTCTCCCGGCCACACCTTGCAATGAAGTTCTTCCCTCCAGCTGGCTTAGAGTATGTCCCCCTCTCAGGACACATAGCAATCACCAAGAGAGTGCCATGCTCTGACTGGCTGAGGCTAATTAGGATTCACCTCGGTAGGACTGGGGTGTCAGCATGTGCGAGGACCTGGGCTTCATCCCCAGAACCACACACACAAAAAATTCACCAATATAGTTTAAAATCGACTTTTTCCAGCATCCCAGGCCACGTATACCTAAATAAAACCAGGGCCTAAGTTAGAAATAAAAAGAAGGCAAGGGATACTGATAGGCAACAAGAGTATCTACTTTGATTCTCAATTTTCTTATGGAAGGGAATGGCAATAGAGCCTTTAAAGAAAATGTCTGCAGTTCTTTACTGGAGAGAGTATATGCCTAATTTGTCACATCTTTTTTATCCACAGCTCCTTCATTCCCAAATTCATCACCCACCTCTTCAAGTGCAAGCCAATTAGCATGGTGGGAGCAGAACAGGTGAGGCAAACTTTGTATTGGACCTTTGCCTTCCAGCATTTGTCATAGATCCAGCACATATCTTAGAACAGATCTACTCTGGAGAAATAAAATGACTGATTACCCCGGGTTGGGGACAGTACAATGACTTGGCAACTTTCTTAATTCACTCATCCATTTATTTTTTTTTAAATTTTATTAAGCATCTACTAATTACAAAGCATGGTTCTAGGTGCAGGGTGTACACAGTGAACAGGATGCCAGAGATTTCTCCTTAAGAATAATCACATTTTAAAAGAGACAGGCATGGTGCAATGTAACAGATTAGACAATTTCAACATCAGATGAGTATGCAAGCAAAGAGAGGCTTATTTGTTTGATACTGAGCAACTCTGATCACCTCCCCTAAGAATCTTCATGATGTGCTCCCCTCTGCTTGCTTGGATTTTGTACAGACTAAGGCTCCTCTTAGTTTGTATCCCCTTGGCACTGATGGATTGAGTTATGAGCTACAGCAAAGTTACCTCTTTTCAACTACTACCTAGTCAGACTGTCTGAAACGAGCAATTTGAGTTCAGTGAGCAGTTTAAGCTACCTTTAAAAGAAAAACAAAAAAATTAAAAGGGGATGGGGCTAGGAATATGGCTCAGTGGTAGAGGCATGTGTGAGGCTGTAGGCTCATCCCCAGCACCACAAAGAGCTGGGTATGTAGCTTAGTGGTAAAGCATTCTTGGGTTCAATCTCCAACACTACAAAAAGAAACTAAAAGAGAAGAAAAATGATAATATTAAAAAAAAAAAAAAACCTGTTGTTTTTTTTTTGTACTGACTCAGGTGCTTTACTCCTGTTTTCATTTTTTATTTGTAAACGGGGTCTTGCTAAATTGCTGAGGCCAGCCTCAAACTTGAGATCTTCCTGCCTCAGACTCCTGAGTCTCTGGGATTATGGATGTGTCCCACTGTGCCTGGCTTCAGCCCCTAATTCTTTCAAAATACCACGTCAATGCAACCTATGCGTATGCTAATCAAAAATGATTGATATATTCAATAAATAAATCCTCTCTAGGCATTTTTTCTATAAACTCTTAGAAAACATGTAAGAAGATTGTATAATTTGAGACATTTCCATAAATCCTGTCCTTCCACCAAATTTCGTCAGAGTGGCAGAGGATCCATCTCTCACAGCTCAGCAACTTACTCTCACACTGGCTGCTCTGCTATGTTGGTCCCAGTCGTGCCTCTCAGTTAGATGGCAGATTAGCCATGTGCCATCGGGCATTGTGTTCTCATGAGATTCAAAGCCAGGTGTAATGTCTGTGCATGACAAGATCTCTTGAATCAGATAAGTGCAGTGTGAGCAAGCATCAGTCCGGGTTATAACGAGGCAATACAGTGTGAGTATTCACGTTGAGAGCTCTAGAATCACAAAGGTCAAAGGCTGAATCTTGTTTCTGCAACACGGCAACTATTAGTCCTTAGACAAATTATTTAACCTGGCATCACTTCACTTTCCTCATCTATGAAATAGGTGTAATCAGTGCCACCAGATGTGAGGATTCACCAAGACAGTGCACATATCTGCTCAGGACCAATCTGGCACATGGTCAGGCCACACTAAATGCCATCTCTTAGTGATTTTAAGCTTCCTCAGACCGGGGACATGACCTTGTCTCTGTTTTCATTGCCCATTTTCCCTAATACCTCTTCCACGTGCAGCCTATGTAGAATATCTAGTCATTGCTTGCCGCCAGCAGTCTGGCTGAGCAGCTTTAGTCAGAGTCCAAAATTTTGTCTCAAAAACCTTCCTGGGATGTTGTGCACATTCAGACACTGGCTGGGCCTGACTGCAGCAGTTCAGCACTCTGACATTCTTGACCCATGCATGTCATAAGCACAGAGCCCATTCTCTCTGTCGGAAGCCGCGGAGTGATGCCCCGATATGCTGTCTGCTGTTGCGTTAGCACGTGTTTACCAGTGATTCATTCTGTTCACCTCATCATTGTATGTGATCAGAGGGGATATGGAGTGATTAAGATCGGTGTGTCTGGGAAAAACTGTAGAGTTCTGGGCGACTGTGTTTCTGTCTGCAGACCTGGTGAAGCCACTAGACACAGAACTGATCTGAGGGAACATGTTCTCATGAGTTTATGGCTTTGCTCAGGCCTTGCAGCTGGCTTAGTGTCTCATAACCATGATATTTTCACATTATCACATAAATCCAATATTATATCAATTTTCCTCAGACTTTCTCGTCTTTAAAAGAATATTAGAATAATCAGCTCAGATCCAAAACTAGTGTCTGCAGAAAAATATCAGTTTAGCCAGTGTTTACTTCTGCTCCGAGATATGGATGAGGAAACCATCTGCTGAAACTAGAGTTTTACTTCAGCAGACCCTAGGCAAATACAAAATGGAATCTCCACAGATCCAGCCTGAGAGACAAGAGAGTGCAACCCATGAAGGATTCCCACATGAAGTTCAGATTTAGCTGGAGCCGGGCGCGGTGGCTCACACTTGTAATCCCAGCACTTAGGGAGGCTGAGACAGGAGAATCACAAGTTCAAAGCCAGCCTCAACAGCGGCAAGGCGCTAAGCAACTCAGTGAGACCCTGTCTCTACATAAAACACAAAATAGGGGTGGGGATGTGGCTCAGTGGTCGAGTGCCCCTGAGTTCAATCCCTGGAACCAAAAAAAAAAAAAAAGATTTAGCTGGGTCCATGCCTGCTCTGAGTATCAGGCTTTGAAAGCCAAGCCGTCATGTTGCTGGAGGCTGGTTGACTCGGGCAGCAGGATCATAGGAATCAAGAAGTGAACAAAGAGATGTTCATGGACCGAAACAGATTCTGCCTTAAGTCATGGAGTGGCTGAAATCCAAGCTATAACAAAAGCTGTGAGATTCAAAGCTAAGATTTAGCCTAATCTCAGCTGTCTGCTTTGCCACAAAGGTACTAACTCCTAAATTTAGGTTATCCTTCACTATTAATACCAAAAATGGGGAAGGAGATGCTTTTTTATTCTTTAATCATTTCCTGAGTACTACATAAAGGTAGTTATTTATTTTGGGGCCCCAGAGTTCTCTTGAGCAAAATTGAAAGGGCACATGGAATTGAACCATACTGGTATTTATAATGCCTCTTTCTAGTTTGTAATTTTCAGAGAAGCTTGTGGGATTTGCAGGGTCATTAATTAGTTTTACAACCATGGCCATCTATAACTGAACACACAGCAGAAATGGAATGCCTAAACTAAGATAGAGAAAGCACTAAGTATGGTATAGGGAAAAAGAGATGTGGGGCCCTGTCCTCTCTCTGCTGTTAAAGGTCCCTGTGGTCACAAACAGTTGCTTTCCTGCTCTAAGCTCTGTTTCTTCCTGTTTAAATAAGGGTACTGAACCAGGCGCTCTCAAAAGCCCCTTCTGGATCTGTCATATCATATAGTCTAAAATACTCTGAGCAATACACTTTGTGTCTATAAACTTATTTTCTTTTCCTTTGTATTATCTTTACATACCTTACTGACTTTTTAAAATTTGTGATACATAACACAAAATTCACCATTTTAACCATTGTTTTTTCTTGGTACTAGGAATTGAATCCAGGGACACTTTACTACTAAGCTACTCCCCAGCGCTTTTTTTATTTTTTATTTTTTAGACAGGGTCTCGCTCAGTGGCTTAGGGCCTCTCCAAGTTGCTGAGGCTGGCCTTGAACTTGTGATCCTCCTGCCTCAGCCTCCTGATTCGCTGGGATTGCAGGCATGTGCCACCTGCCTGGCTCATGTTAACCATTTTTAAATATCTGAAAGTAGTGGCTAGAAGTATATATACACTGCTGTGCAACAGTCATCACCATCCTTCTGGACCTATTTTCTCTTTCCAAACTGAACCTCTGTACCCATTCACCATCTACTCCCCATTCTCTCCTGTCCCCAGCCCTGGCAGTCACATTCTACTTTCCGTCTCTATGAATTGACTAAGTATCTCATACAGGTGGAATCAGACAGTATGTGTCTTTTTCTGTCTGGCTGGTATTAATTTCTTCACAGTTCTTCCATGTGTCAAAAATTTCTTCCTTAAAGCCAAATAATATTTCATTACATGTATATACCATATTTTGACCATGTTGACTTTTTAAACTCACCTAATTCAAAACCATTTGAACAAAACAAAACAAAACAAAAACCATGTAAAGTAGATATGAAATTTTTTTTAATATTTATTTTTTAGTTGTAGGTGGACAGAATATCTTTATTTTATTTTTTTTTATGTGGTGCTGAGGATCGAGCCCAGTGCCTCATGTGTGCTAGGCAAGCACGCTACCACTGTGCCATAACCCCAGCCCCTGAAATTTTTTTTAAGTATGAACACCACAGAGAGGGAAAAAGAGTCAGTAGTATATATATAGCATAGTAGTTGGAAAAATGAGAAAGTAGGATGGTTGTTCTCAGGCACACTTCTAGGTAAATCCCAAAAAGGTGGCAGGGTGCTTTTAAATAATCCTTAAAAACAAAATGGAGCTGGGCACTATGGCCTACGCCTGTAATCCCAGCGTCTTTGGAGGCTGAGACAGGAGAATTGCAAGTTCAAGGCCAGCCTTAGCAACTCAGCAAGGCCCTAGGCAACTTAGTGAGGCCCTGTCTCAAAATAAAAATAAAAAAAGCTAGAGATGTAGCTCAGTGGTAGAGTACCCTTGGGTTCAATCCCTAGTACCAAAAAAGACCCCCCCCCCAAAAAAGTGGATTGATAAAATTTAATACCCATTTAATAATAAAAATTTTACATTGTAGTGGAAATTGTAATTTTACATTGTAAGGGAAATTATTGAATCTGATAATGGATATAAATAAAAACTTACGAGTGCATATCCAGAGTGCATCCCATACTGTCAGAATTACAGAGTTAAGAATTATATGTTTTGCCAGGAATGGTGGTACACACCTGTAATCCCAGTGGCTCGTGAGGCTGAGGCAGGAGGATCTTGAGTTCAAAGCTAGCCTCAGCAATACCAAGATGCTAAGCAACTCAGTGAGACCCTTTCTCTAAGTAAAATACAAAACAGGGCTGGGGATGTGGCTCAGTGGTCAAGTGCCCCTGAGTTCAATCCCCAGTACCCCCCCCAAAAATTATACATTTCCATATATGTACATTTTACCTCAAAAAAAATTGAGCAAGTGATAGGGGGTGAATATAGCAGGATTTCTCAGCCTCTGCATTGACAATTTAGACCTTTTGTTGTGGGGCATGTTAAGCAGCATCTCTTACTTCTGCCCACTAGATGAAAGTGACACTCTCAGGTGTGACAACCAAAAGTGTCTCCAGACTTTGCCAGCTGTGGGGCTTTGGGGGGCAGTGGAAGAAGAATCAGCCCTAGTTGAATGCCACCGGAGTAGCCGCTTCAGTGAAATAAGAATGACAGAATGGTTTTGGTTGTTGAAGCTGTGTACTGGATGCATAAGGCCTCATGATACCACTTTGTTTCCTTCACATATGTTTGAAATTCTCCATAATAACAAGGTTTTAAAAAAAATAGTGTTTCACCCCCACATCTACCCACTCATATAATCCAAAGTAAGATTTTAGTTTAGGAATCGATACAAAATTTCTGAAATTATACTAGCTTCCTTCCACCTCTTCTCTTCCCTCCCCTCCCCTTCCCTCCCTTCCCCTCCCTTCTCTTCCCTTCACTTCCTTCTCTTTTCTTTCCTTATTTTTTTAATTATTGTTTTTTCTTGTGGTACTGGAGATCTAACCCAGGGCTTAGTGCAAACTAGGGAAGCACTTTTACCACTGAGCTGTGGCCCCAGCCCCCTCCTTCCAGATTATTTGATTTTAGAACCTATGTTCAGAAAAATTGAGCTAGCTCCTTCATCTCATATGAGTGTGTGCTCCCCCTTTTACACAGCACTTTTTTTTTCTAAAACGCCCTTTGAAGCTCTTAACCTATTCACGAAGTCCCCCATTTCCTCTGTCCCACTAAGCTTTAGCGCATCTTGTTATCTGTGGGATGGTCCTTCCAACCGAGAGTTTTACTCCTCCCCTGTCGCTGGGTCAAAGGGCCCTCCCATTGTGCTACGCACAGCTAGGAGGCAGACCCAGCCACCCGCAGAAGAGTTCACAACCTTGGAAGTGGAAGGACTGACCAGCACTGAAGGAGCATGTGAAATAAATGAACCAATAACTGGAAAAAGTCACAATAAACCTCACATTTAATGGCCAGATATAGAAAGCTTTTCTATTTCTTGAGATTACAAATAAGACCTGAGTGTCTGCTGTGATCATTTCTATACCACATTACTTCTGAAGTCCTAGGTAGGACAATAAAGTAAAAAAAAAATAAAATGAAAAAGAAGAAAAAAAATAACAGTATTGAGAATTGAACCCAGAAGTCTTTACCACTGAGCTATATCCCCAGCTCTTAATTTTTTTTTTTTTTTTTTTAATTTTTAGACAGACTAGCTAAGTTGCCTAAGCTGGCCTCCAATTTGTCATCCTCCTGCTTCAGCCTCCCAAGTAGCTGGGATTAGAGCAGGTGCCACCACACTGGGCTAAAATAAATTTTTTTAAAAAGAAACAGAAACATATAGATTATAAAAAAGAAACAAAGCAAGGTTGCTGGATATTAGGTCAATATTAAAAATATACACACACACATATATATATATCAGCCACAATTTAGAAATGAAATTTTTAAATGAAACCATTTGTAGCGGGGTATAGTGGTATGTATCTATAACCCCAAGCTCTTGGGAAGGTGAGGAAAGATAATCAAGTGCAAGACCAATAAAAAAGAAAAACAATGAACTGGGCACAGTGGCACATGCCTATAATCCCAGCACTTAGGGAGGCTGAGACAGGAGAATCCCGAGTTCAAAGCCAGCCTCAGCAACGGCGAGGCGCTAAGCAACTCAGTGAGACCCTGTCTCTACATAAAACACAAAATAGGGCTGGGGTGTGGCTCAGTGATTGAGTGCCCCTGAATTCAATCCCCGGTACTGAAAAGAAAAAGAAAAACAATGAAAAAAATTATTTACAATAGCATCAGAAAGCATTAAATATCTTAGAATAATTCAGCCACAATATTGAGAATCATTAATACCCTTAAGGGCTGGGATTGTGGCTCAGCGGTTGAGCACTTGCCTCGCATGTGTGAGGCACTGGGTTCGATCCTCAGCACCACATAAGATAAATAAAGATATTGTGTTCATCTAAAAAAATATATCATTAAAAAAATTTTTTTAAAAAAGATATACCCTTAAAATAGCAGAATGGAAAGCTTATATTCATCAATTAAAAGATTTAATGTGGGCTGGGGTTATGGCGCAGTGGTAGCATGCTCGCCTAGCACGCGTGAGGCACTGGGTTCGATCCTCAGCACCACATAAAAACAAAGATATTCTGTCCACCTAAAACTAAAAAATAAATAAATAAATATTTTTTTAAAAAAAAAGATTTAATGTGAAAAAATGTCAGTACTTCCAAAATTAATCTATAGATACAGCACAGTCCCAATTAGAATCCCATCAGTGTTATATCTGTGTGTGTGTGTGTGTGTGTGTGAAAGAGAGAGAGAGAGAGAGAGAGTTTTGGGTGTGGTGTGTAAATTGATAAACTGATTCTAAAAGTTAGGTAAAAATGCAGAAGACCAAAAGCAGCTAAAATAACAAAAAAGAACAGATAACTTCTACCTCAGGATAGACAGTCTCATTTTAATGCTGTTGTAATTAGGGCAGTGTGGTCCTGGCACCAGGGATAAATAGGCCAATAGAACAGAACTGAGTTCAGAAATAGACCCACACATTTATAGACACTAGATATATGACAACACTGGCATGATTCAGTTTAGAAGGGATGGTCTTTTCAGTAAATAGTGATGGGTAATTGGACATTTATATTAGAAAAAAATTTTATCTAGACCTTTCCCACACACCATACACAGAAATCAATTTCAGTGAGGCTTGTGAAATTAGAACCCTAACCAGCCATTTTGGAAAACAGTTTGGCAGTTTCTTACAAAGGTGAATGTAGAAGCTGGGCGTAGTGGCTCACGCTTGTAATCCCAGCACTTTGGGAGGCTGAGACAGGAGAATCGCGAGTTCAAAGCCAGCCTCAGAGCTGAGCAACTCAGTGAGACCCTGTCTCTACATAAAACACAAAATAGGGCTGGGGATGTGGCTCAGTGGTCGAGTGCCCCTGAGTTCAATCCCCAGTACCAAAAAACAAAAAACAAAAAACAAAGGTGAATGTAGAGTTACCATGTGATTAGCAATTCCATTTTTAGGCATATACCCAAAAGAACTGAAAAAATATGTTCACACAGAAACTTGTGCACAAAGGTTCACAGCAGCATTATTCATAATCATCAGAAAGTAGAAACAGTTCAAATATCCATTAACTGATGAATAGATAAACAAAATATGGTATAATTATATGATGGAAATTTACTCAACCATTAAAAAGAATAAAGGACTCGTTTAATCTGCAACATGGATGAACCTTGAAAACATTACATTAAATGAAGAGACACACAAAAGGCCACGTATACACATTTCCTTTTATGTGAAATGTTCAATATAGGGAAATCCATAAAATGAAAAGTAGATTAATGATTGACAAGAGCTAAGGAAAAAGAAGAAATAAGGAGTGGCTCCTAATTGGGTACAACATTATTTTGTGGGACAATGAAATGTTCTGGAACTAGGAAATGGTGATGATTGTGTTACCTTGTGAATATACAATTTTTTGAATTATTTTTTGTAGTTATAAATAGCATGCCTTTGTTTTATTTGTTTTTGTATGCGGTGTGGCAATCGAACCCAGTGCCTTATGCATGCTAGGCAAGCACAAGGCCACTGAGTCCGTGAATTTACTTTTATTTATTTTATTTTTTTTTTTTTGTACCAGGGATTGAACTCAGGGGCACTCGACCACTGAGCCACACCCCAGCCCTATTTTGTTTTATGTAGAGACAGGGTCTCACTGAGTTGCTTAGTGCCTCGCCATTGCTGAGGCTGGCTTTGAACTCGGGATCCTCCTGTCTCATCCTCCCAGAGTACTGGGATTACAGGCGTGAGCCACTGCGCCCGGCTGTGAATATACTTTTAGAAGCACTAACTTGTACCCTTTAAAAGATAGATCTTCTGACACATTAATTCTCGATTCTTAAAAAGTAAATTCCAGGGCTGGGATTTTGGCTCAGCGGTAGAGCGCTTGCCTTGCATGCGTGAGGCACTGGGTTCGATCCTCAGCACCACATAAAAAAATAAACAAATAAAATAAAGATATTATTTTTTAAAAAAAAAGTAAATTCCAGATTGGTTGTGGCTCTGAAAGTAAAAGGTAAGATAATAAAGCTTCTAGAATAAGACATAAAAGAATACCTTTTATGACCTGGGTTAGGCAAAGATTCTTTAGGCAAAAGAGTAAAAGAAAAAATACTGATTATGTGGAGTACTTAAAATTAAGAACTTATTTTTTATCAAAAGGTACCATTAAGAGAGTTGAAAGGTAAGTCACAGAGAAAGTATTCATATTCTAAATATATACTTCTAAAAACCTCTAACAAAGCAATTAGAAAAAGGTAATTAGAGCTGCATAACTCAGTGGTGGAGAAACTTGCCTAGGAAGTGCGAGTTTTATCCCCAGTACTGCCAAAAAAAAAAAAGGATAATCAACCAGCAGAAAAGTGACAAAAGACCTTGAATTGACACTTCAAAAGAGGGGGAAAAAGGATATCCAAAAAGCACCTTAATCATCAGGGAAATGCAAATTAAAATCACAATGACATCAGAATGGCTAAAGTTTTTTTAAAAAGATCGACAAAACCAAGTGTCGATAAGATATAAAGCAACTGGAACTTGGGTATGTGCTGGCAGGAATGACAATTGGCATAACCACATCGGAACACTAGTTGGCAGTCTCTGCTAGAGCTAACATGCCTGCCCTGTGATCCAGCAATTCTCTCAAGCACTTTCCACCCTGGAAAAGTGAGGGCTTGTGACCTCCTAAAATATGTACAAGAATGTGCATAGCGGCTGGTGAGTAGTAAACTAATCTATGGTGATTGAGGGCAGAAGAGTGATTACCTTTGTTGGGAGCAAAGGAGAGCATTGACCTGAAAAGAGAATGAAGGAGCCTTCAGGAATGCCAGAAATGTCCTATATCTTCAAATAGGCAGTAGTGTGTGTACATATGTAAAAACTTATTGAGCTGTATGCTTGGTATTTGTGTACTTAACTGTATGTAAAACCTAAATATATTATATGTTATACCCAAATTTTAATTCAGAAAGAGGACTGGCCAGGCACAGTGGTGTATGCCTGTAATCCCAGCAGCTCAGGAGGCTAAGGCAGAAGGATCGCAAGTTCAAAGCCAGCCTCAGCAATGGCGAGGCACTAAGCAACTCAGTGAGACCCTGTCTCTACGTAAAACACAAAATAGGGCTGGGGATGTGGCTCAAGGGTCGAGTGCCCCTGAGTTCAATCCCTTGTATCGCCCCACCTAAAAAAAAAGAAAGGGGACTGATAATGTAGCTCCCGGCCCTAGGGTTTGGTCAAACCCAACGCTGTAAAAGAAAAAAGAAAAAAAGTGACAAAGATGAAAGAGCTAAGAAGCTAGATATGTTGTCGCCACTTTAGTCCATCCATTTTTGATATCTTGACGTAGTCTGCCTTTGCCACCTCACTGAAGAACTTTGCAGCACAAATATGGTTCCTTGCCTTTTAGGAGTATGCCTTTAGCTTGTCTTCTTAAGACTTTCATTCCTACCAGTAGCCATAGTGTCCCCAAGAATTGCAGGAGGCTGTTCAAGAAGTGAGGCGCACAGCGAGCCTCTAATCCAAGCAACTCAGGAGGCTGAGGCAGGACGATCACAAGTTGGAGGCCAACATCAGCAACTTAGTGAAGCCCTAAGCAACTTAGCGAGATCCTGTCTCAAAACAAAATATAAATAGGGAGTAGGGGTGTTATTCAGTGTTTAAGTGCCCCTAGATTCAATCTCCAGTACCAAAAAAACCAAAAAACAAAAAAAGGAAGTGAGGGCTGGGTATGGTGGTGCACGCCTGTAATCTCAGCATTTTGGGAGGCTGAGACAGGAGAATCATGAGTTCAAAGCCTATCTCAGCAACGGCGAGGCACTAAGCAACTCAGTGAGACCCTGTCTCTAAATAAAACACAAAACAGGGCTGGGGGTGTGGCTCAGTGGTTGAGTACCCCTGAGTTCAATCCCTGGTACCAAAAAAAAAAAAAAAGAAGCGAGGCTCTTTGCAGTGCTGGGGATCAAACCCTGGGGCCCTCGGTGACTTCCATTGCTGGGTGATACACTTCTGCAGGCACAGTACTCTGGCCAACATTGCACCTCAGCAGCTAGCTCAGCAACAGCATCCAGCAGCACCACCCCAAAAACTGTCTCTGAGATGCAAACAAATTTGGCAATGGCCTTCTTGCCCAGTGCCTCAGGCCTAAAGAGATGAACGGTTAGCTGTTTTCAAAGGTGAAACCTGGGGCAGATTTTCATGATAAGTTGGACCTTTTATCTTCACTTCCCACAGGCAGCTGCTAAATCTATCACATTAGTTCCTGTCTTTTCTGACTACATCACTTACCTAAAATCTGAGATGAAGGTTTTCATCTCTTCAGCTGTCTGGTAAAGTCATAATTTCATTGTCACTGGCCAGAGAATGCAAATGTCTTGTGACAGATATGGTGGTGGACACCTGTAATCCCAGTGACTTGGAAGCCTGAGATAGGAGGATCACAAGTTTAAGACCAGCCTCATCAACTTAGTGAGACTCTGTCTCAAAATAAATAAATATATAAGTAAATAAAGAAGGATGGGGATGTATATCAGTGGTAAAGTGCCCCCAGGTTTAATCCCCAGTACATCACCCTAAAAATAGAATTATTTCTGGTTCATTCAAAACTCATCTTGTCACTCAAGACTATACAGTTATTCATGTCTATAATATATTTCTGGAAAGTAAAAAAATAGGAAAAGTAGAAAGTATCCCCATATGTTTTAAAATATAATCATTGGGTATTTTTCTTCCTAGCAACAAATAAATGCTAAGACATGACTTTTTTTTTAAATGATGTGCTATTATTTTTTTATATCTTTATTTATTTTATGTGGTGCTGAGGATCAAACCCAGTGCCTCACGTATGCGAGGCAAGCGCTCAACCGCTGAGCCATAACCCCAGCCCCAAGACATGACTTTGATTTTGACAAGGCTCTTAAAATTTGCTGCATAGATGACAAAGTTGCCAGGCCTCAAATGGCATACTTTGAAAAAAAAGAAAAATATTTCCTGTTAATAAAAGCATAGAAAATAATATAAAACACATCAGCTCGCCACTCAGTAAATCTATGACATGTTCCCACTTTTGCTTTAGATAATTTTTTTATATAAAGTAAGTCATTGCAGTTATTTCTGAACCCTCCTGTGGATTATCCTCTGCCATTATCCTCTGTCCGTGCCCAGAGGTACTCTCATTTTGATTTTTCCATTCCCATAAGTGTTTTGGTATGATATATGTGTATATATTCACAAATGATATGTGATTTTGTTTTGCTTATTTCTAAGCTTTATATAAATCGTACCATACATGTCATTTCCCCTCTTGCTTATTTTGCCCAATTCAGTGTTTTTTTGAATTAGTTCATGTTGATTTGTCATTTGTGTTCACTCATTTTAACTTCAGCATCATATTCCATTGCATAAATATGCCACCATTTGTTTATTCATTCTCTTTTTTATGGACACTTAAATTGTTTCCAGTCTTGCAAACAGTGGATGCAGAGAACATATTTTTACATGGTCAAGAAGTTTTCTAGGGGCTGGGGTCGCAGCTCAGTGGTAGAGTGTTCTCCTCGCACATATGAAGCACTGGGCTCAATCCTCAGCACCACATAAAAATAAATAAATAAAGGCATTGTGTCCTTCTACAACTAAAAAATATTTTTTAAAAAAAGAAGTTCTCTAGGGGCTGGGGTTATGGCACAGTGGTAGCGTGCTCACCTGAGCCACTGGGTTCGATCCTCAGCACCACATAAAAAATAAAATAAAGATATTCTGTCCATCTACAACTAAAAAATAAATATTTTTTTAAAAAAGAAGTTCTCTAAAGGATATAAGTAAAAGTGCTCTGTTAGTTTATATGTATCTTCAATCAAGAAAATAGTACTAAATTTCCATGTTACAATTAATTTATAGTTACCACAAGTTTGAGTTTCAATGCCACACACATCCATTTCAACTTCTTTTTTTTTTGGTGGTCATGGGGATCAAACCCAGAGCCTTATGCATGCTAGGCAAGCCCTCTATCAGTGAGCTACACTCCAACCCCAAAACTTTTATATTTTTGCCTGATAGTTATGAATGACATGTATTTATAGTTTTAATTTGCACTTATCAATTACTAATAATACAGAGCCTTTTGAGTTTCCTGTTATGTGAATTACCTATTTGTATTCCTTGCCTCATTGATTTTATTTTTCATTTATTTATTTATTTATTTATTTTGGTGCTGGAGATTGAATTTAGGGTCTCACTCATGCAGAGCATGCGCTCTAACACTGAGCTATACCCCCAACCCCAGTCTTTTTCTTCTTGATCTGTAGGAATTTTTTATGTGCTCTCCATATCATTCCTTTGTCAATATTGCATTTAGCCTCTCCTGGTTTGTACCTTTTTTTCTTTTTCTTTTTTTGAGACAGTGTCACTAAGTTGCCCAGGCTGGTCTGGAACTTGAAATCCTCCTGCCTCAAGGTACCAAGTAGCTTGGATTATAGATTTGCACCTCTGTGCCATCTAAGTTGTTCTACATAAAACATTGATGTCTTCCCAGAACCTTTTTACTATTGTCAAAATTATAATCACCATAGCCATTAAATTAATAGTGTCTCTTGTTAATTAGTTTTTCTTAGCAAGTAATTAAACATCTGGAACATTGATGTTCTCATCTATAAAATGGGAGTAACTACCTTCATAAGGACAGAGCCTCATGAAGACTAAATGTGATGAGCAGCTGGGCACAGTGGCTCACACCTGTAATCCCAGCTACTTGGGAGACTGAGGCAAGAGGATCGAAAGTCCAAGACCAGTCTCTACAACTTAGTGAGACCATGTCTCAAAATAAAATTTAAAAAATGGCTCGTGATGTAGCTCAGTAGTACAGTATTGGTCTGCCATGCTCAAGACACTGGGTTTAGTTCCCAATACCAAAAAAGAAACAGGTTGAAGACTAAGTGCTAAATGTGATAAAACATTCCTAGCATCATTCCTAGCCATTGGTGGTCAGACAGAAAAGTTGATAGCCTTCCAGATAATTAGCATCCAGAACAAACAGGAAAAGGTGGATTGTTGCCAAGACTTGTTTAAATTTGGTTAAATCTCCTACATCCTCACTAGCATCCAGAAAAAAAAAATCTAAAAACAGTAATAGCGAATTACCATTTTTTGCCTAATAAATAAGCAAGATAGGGCTGGGATTCTTGCTCTGTGGTAGAGCGCTTGCCTCACATGCGTGAGGCACTGGGTTTGATCTTCAGCACCAGATAAAAATAACTAAAATGAAGATACTGTGTCCATCCACAACTTAAAAAAAAAAAAGATATTTACAAAAATTTTCAGTGCTGATGAGAGTGAGCCTGTGCTGCTAGCAGGTGTGTAAATATGTATTCTTCATTTGGAAAGAGGTTCAGATGAGTGAGGAATCTTAAAAATGTACTGCTTTGGCTGGGGTTGTGGCTCAGTGGTAGAGCGCTTTCCTAGCATGCGAGAGGCACTAGGTTCGATTCTCAGCACCGCATATAAATAAACGAAAAAAAATAAAGGTACATCAACAACTAAAAAAAAAATATTTAAAAAAAAGTGTACTGCTTTGGGGCTGGGATTGTAGCTCAGTGGTAGAGCACTTGCCTTGCATGCGTGAGGCACTGGGTTCAATCCTCAGCACCACATAAAAATAAAATAAAGATAAGTGTCCATCTATAAATAAAAAAAAATTTTTTTTAAATGTACTGCTTTGGGGCTGGGATTGTAGCTCAGTGGTAGAGCACTTGCCTTGCATGCGTGAGGCACTGGGTTCAATCCTCAGCACCACATAAAAATAAAATAAAGATAAGTGTCCATCGATAAATAAAAAAAATTTTTTTTAAAATGTACTGCTTTGGCCTGTTCCAAAGACTGCTATTAATGCACCTAGTATATGTGTATAGGGCTGTCCACCTCACCATTTGTTGTTAATGATAAAAATGGAGCAAATTAAATAGAATGATTTGATATATTACACACACACATGCACACGCACACCCACACCCTATAGAGTATTGTATAGCCATTACAAATCATGATTTTTTTTTCAATATTGGGTATTGAATCCAGGGCCTCACACATATTAGGCAAGTACTCTACCACTCAGCTACATCTTTAGCCCTTTTTTATTTTGAAGCAGGATATCTCTAGGTTGCTGAGGCTGGCTTCAATCTTGAGATCCTCCTACTTCAGCCTACCAAGGAGCTGGGATTACAGGCATGTGCCACTATGCCCGGTTTCATGATTTTTTCCAGACTGCCAAGATGGGAAAATAGGATGCAAAGACTTTATATATTAAGTGGAAAAAAACAGGTTATAAAACTGTGCACACAGGCTGGGATTGTGGCTCAGTGGTAGAGCGCTTGCCTCACATGTGGGAGGCACTGGGTTCGATCCTCAGCACCACATGTAAATAAATGAATAAATAAAGGTCAATCAACAACTTGAAAAAAAATTTTTAAAAACAAAAAACTGTGCACACATATATATACACATCCACAGAGTATGATTCTGATTTAGTTTTATGTACACACACTGAACAGCAAGAATTAATTATACCACATTCAACTGTGCTTTCTTGTTTTGCCTGGGTAAAGGAATTAAAAATATGTTTTGTAGTTCCGTTTATTTTCCAAATTTTCTGCAGTGAGGGTGTATTATCTGTTTAATCAGGAAAATGTGATTAATCCACATAGATTGATTAGGTGTTATGTCCCTGTGAAGTGGCTGGTAACACACTGCTTTGCCCCACAGCTGCTACTGGACACCCACTCCCTGAAGATGGTCCTGCTCGACCTCCCTTCCATTGGCTCACAAGTGGTGAGGAAAGCACCTGCCAGTTACACTAAGATTGTCGTGAAAGGCATGACCCGGGCTGAGATGATCCTCAAGGTAATGGTTATGTCTTCCTCAGGGATTCTGTTTTAAGGAAGTGGTCATATATTTGATCCTATATTCCAGGGAGTCCTGGTTTTAAAAGCCCAGCAGAGGACCTGCCCCCACTAGTCAGGATCATCTGCATCCTTTGTTTGGACTGAATTTTGGCCTCATCAGATATTATTTGAAGTCAGTGGACAATTACTTGAGGACCAGTAATTCTTTCTGACAAAGGAATTCTCTTGTAATAAGATTTGGCCAAGACTGGGAGTTAGGTGGAATTGTCACTGTGAATCAAGTTGTATACGTCAGGAATCCCTTTGCTTCTCGGGAACTCCAGGCCCAGCTATCAGTTATCCTCCCCTCCCACATAAGCCTTTTTGGCTTTCTATACTTTGCACCTTTAAATGAACTCTGAACAGATGTTGTAGCAACTGAATCTAATCAGCAAATGGGTGTTTTTGTTTGTTTTGTTTTTAGCATCACTTAAGATTTTGCACTTCAGGTGATACTGTCAAGAATGTCTTGAACACCTACCTTGATTTCCACCTATACTGTGAGAAGAGGGGCAGAGGCTAGAGAACAAATAGTACTGTCCTGACAAGGTCTGAAAGTCCAGGGTCTGCAGGCTCTTCAGGCCCGATTCCCAAACAGAATAACTCAAATGATGGCAGGAGAAAAACATAGCAGCAGCCCACAGATACCATGGGACCAGCCAAGAGCCCCCCCGTGTAATCCTTGAGCCATAGCCTGAGGAAACTGGAAGCAGCCTGATGGATTTCTTCTCCAGCTGTCTTCTCTGCAGGGAGAGCATATAGTTTGGGAATGATATGCCGAGAACTTCTGAGGGAGATACTCCTTGCTGCTCCAGTACATTCTTAGGAATTCAAAACAAAATTATTCTGCTGGGGGAAGAAAATCAGATGCTGCTTTCCAAAACCAAATGGAAATGAATCTGAGGGTTGCAACGCCATCTGTTTGCATATTAATTGGTAGTTTAAGTGAATGTAGTTAAATCAAGTTCCAGATTTCAGGTCTTGAAAAGAGTGAGGCAGCTTTGGGATTTTTGTTTTTGAGAAGATCCACTCACCAGTTCCTTTTGTTGCCTGGTTCTCAAGAACAGACAGAAGGAGTTGGGTATGGCACACACCTGTAAATCCCAGTGACTCAGAGGCTTAGGGTGGAGGATCACAAATTCAAGGCCAGCCTCAGAAACGTAGTCTCTAAGCATCTTAGTGAGACCTTGTCTCAAAATAAAAAATAAAAAGGGCTCAGTGGTGAAATACCCGGGGTTCAATCTCTAGTATCAAAAACAAACAAACAACAACAAAAACAAAAACTGATAGAAGGAGCAGGGACCAGGTGCCCATGAAATGCTTCCAACAGGAGATCTTTGACACTGTTTCCCAAATGGTCTCTATTTAAAAAAAAAAAAAAAAAAAGCCAGGCACGGTGGCTCAAGCCTGTAATCCCAGCACTTAGGGAGGCTGAGACAGGAGAATCACGAGTTCAAAGCCAGCCTCAGCAATGGCGAGGTGCTAAGCAACTCAGTGAGACCCTGTCTCTACATAAAACACAAAATAGGGCTGGGGATGTGGCTCAGTGGTTGAGTGCCCCTGAGTTCAATCCCCAGTACAAAAACAAACAAACAAAAAAAAACTCCTGCCCAGGCCCACTGAATTAGAATACACAGAGAAGAGACCCAGAAATTTGCACATTAAAAAGCAGTCCTCCAGGTACACTGGTGCACGCCTGTAATCCCAACGGCTTGAGAGGCTGAGACAGGAGAATCGCAAGTTCAAAGCCAGCCTCAGCAATGGCAAGGCACTAAGCAACTCAGTGAGACACTGTTTCTAAATAAAATGCAAAATAGGCTGGGGATGTTGCTCAGTGGTTGAGTGACCCAAGTTTAATCCCTGGTACCGCCTACCTCCCAACAAAAAAGCAATCTAAGAGGCTGCAGATATGGCTCAGTGGTAGAGCACTTGCCTGGCATGCACAAGGCCCTGGGTGCAGCACCCAGAAAAAAAAGAAAAGAAAAGAAAAGCAATGCAAGCAATATTTGTGGTTTAGTAACTTGGGAAACATTGCTAATGTGAAGGTGAAATAGGCCATCAAGATATTTCCAAATTTGGGGTCACTGCTACTGAAGGGATTCTTAACAAGCCCTTTTCATGGTCAGCTGTCGAGTGAGGAGAGATGACCCCTGACCCCCACCTGTGAGTTCTCCTTAAGGGCCTACTTTTGTCTCTTCCCTTGGTAGGTAGTGATGGCCCCCCATGAACCATTGGTTGTGTTTGTAGACAACTACATCAAACTCCTTACAGACTGCAACACAGAAACCTTCCAGAAGATACTGGACATGAAGGTGAGCTCAATGTCTTTTCTTGTCCACCCCTAGTCATCCTTCTTACTCTGGGGGGTGGGATATGGGTTACTGAGGGGCTGCCTCAAAATGCATGTTGTGGACCCAGAGTGGTGGGTTGTAATCCCAGCCACTCAGGAGGCTGAAGTAGGAGGAGCATAAGTTTAAGGCCAGCCTCAGCAATATAGCGAGACACTATCTTTAAAAAATAAAAAGGGAGCCGGGCGTGGTGGCGCAAGCCTGTAATCCCAGCACTTAGGGAGGCTGAGACAAGAGAATCGCGAGTTCAAAGCCAGCCTCAGCAATGGCGAGGCACTAAGCAACTCAGTGAGACCCTGTCTCTACATAAAACACAAAATAGGGCTGGGGATGTGGCTCAGTGGTTGAGTGCCCCTGAGTTCAATCTCCAGTACCAAAATAAATAAATAAATAAAAATAAAAAGGGGCTGGGAAAAGATTGCTGGTAAAGCCCCTCTGGGTTCAATCTCCAGTACCAAAAAAAGAAAAATCCATATTGCTAGCCCCACCCTGCAACCCGGATTCCAGGAGGGCAGTCCTGAGCTCTGGACTCCCTCCACAGCTGGGTGCTGCTGCTCAGCAGAGGACAGAATGGAGGGAGCAGGAGGGTCATCCCACCTTTACTTGTCCTTCTCTCTCCACCCTTTCTTTCTCTCCCACCCCACTCCTTCATTTTTCCTTCCTCTGCTTTCTCCCAGGCTACTACTGAGGGCTGATAATTTCCCTGAAGAGAGCTTTTGTCCTCAGCCTGGAATAATTACGCTGCTTATAGAGGCCACCCTAACAGCAGACCCAGAGGCACACTTTCTCTCTGGGCCATTGTGTGGCCACCTCCTGACCACTCACTGTCCTCTCTCTTACCCTCAGGGGCTGAAGAGAAGTGAGCAGAGCAACATGCTGGAACTCTTGCGCCAGAGACTCCCCACCCCGCCCTCAGGGGCAGAAGGCTCCAGCTCGCTGTCCCTGATGGCTCCTACACCAGAACAGGAATCATCTCGCATCCGCAAACTCGAGAAACTAATTAAGAAGAGACTGTAGGAGCACACAAGGGGCACTGAACCCAGGTCCTAGAAGCCCCAGGTGCCCCTGTATCCCTCCCCTACCCAGGGACTCTCACACCTTCAGTCTTGAGTCTACAGGACATTGAGGTTGCTACTGTCTCTCTCCCATGCCCTGTCTTAAGTCCTGTCCCAGAGGGAGAAGCTGAGTAAGGGATGGGTTATAAAAAGGCAGTTTAGATGATCTCCCACTGCTGCCAGGGAGGCGGCAGTGGGTGAAAGGCCCCTGTTCTTCAGCTGCCGTTTCCAGGCTGCCCTTGAAAGTCGAGTTGTCATTGGCTCTTGTAGCCTCACTGTGGCAGTCATACCCTCTGACACTTGGGCCCTACTCCCTGCCACATGCCTGTCCAGCAACTTGGATGAGGAAGCCTGGATCTTGCTCCTTCCCCTGTCCGCCACTACTGGAGGTCACCTCCGCAGCCAGAACACTAAGAATGTTCCTGGGACTGGCTGAATGAATGGAGGGCCAGATCACAGGATTCACTGCTGCCCTTTATGAAGCAGTGGAAGCATGTGCACTTTTCCACGTAAATCACAGCTTCCTGGTACTTTCTATGACTTGGCCTAGTTTCCCTGTGTTCTCATTTCTTGTTACTCTCCAGAGGGGAAAGGCCCTCTGTGTCTGTCACTCTGGAGTGCTGTATGAACCAAGCCTTGGAAGCAGACCAGGCTGGGGCTGCTGACCTGGCATGGAGACAGACCCAGATGTGACATAGAGGGTTCTGGGGCTTGGGACATGGCTCAGTGGTAGAACACTTGCCTGGAATGTGCAAGCCCCTGGGTTCAGTACTTAGCACTGCAAAAAAATAAGTGGGTCCTGCTTGGCACAGTCACTGTGTTGTGTGGGATTATTTTCTCCATTTCTTTATTCCCACTGTGTTCCTGACTTGTAGGGAAGCAATTACCTTCTATATAGAGAAACCAGAAAGTTCTCTTGGAAAACCTTTCCTAGCTGGGCGCGGTAGCGCACGTCTATAATCCCAGCACTTTGGGAGGCTGAGACAGGAGAATCGCGAGTTCAAAGCCAGCCTCAGCAATGGCGAGGTGCTAAGCAACTCAGTGAGACCCTGTCTCTACATAAAACACAAAATAGGCTGGGGATGTGGCTCAGTGGTTGAGTGCCCCTGAGTTCAATTCCTAGTACCAAAAAAAAGAAGAAAACCTTTCCTAGTTTTCTTCTGCAGATGAAGTGTGGGAGGGAATCGTTATCCCGTACCATCTGATGTCCTTCTTGCTCATTCACTTTCAAATCCAGAGTATTTTTCAGAGTCACCTGAAAAAACAAAGGTGGTATGCAGTGCACCCATCACCACTCTATTAACGAGACAGGACTTGCATCCTTGGATACCAAGAACACAAGACTGACCTGAACACACAACACAGCCTGAGCCCAGACTGCTCTTGCTGTCCACCCACTGGCTCTGGGCAGCAGAGCTTTGCAGAGAATTGCTCCCTAGAGCCACTTAGGTCCCCTGGCATCATCCTGCATCCAGGGACAGGGATCATACCAGGTAGTCACCCTAATTCTCTTGGTTTACTTGAAACCAAGGCTCATTTAACCATGACCACAATCTCAGGGTAGCCATCACTGGAGAGAGCCCTGAGGTGGAAGGTGGAGCTCTATAGAGGAAGTGTGTAACAGGCCTCGGGATCAAATTGGATTATCAAATAGTGCTCAGAACTGAGTTTTAAGGACAGAGGAAGTTTTCTGAAAATCTGTAAAACTCGTGACAGTCATGCAGTAGGAAACTTTAAGGCTTGAAAATCTGGTGAGAAACATTGACTGTCCCCATCTTGTTTTCCCAGTATACCACTCCTCACTATTTCCTTCCCTCCCTCTGACCCTGTTCATCAGTTCCAGCTTTGAAACCCCACCTCTGCCCCATGCTGGAGATGGAACCCAAGGCCTCAGGCATGCTGGATAAGGCATGCTCTACCACTGAGCCACACCCCCCAGCCCCAGAGCCTCATTTCTTCATCAGCTTCCAGCCTGTTCTTGCTAGTTGGGAGAACTCTTAAGAATTGAAAACACTAAGAAGAAAATCAGTGCTGAAGAGATACACCCTTTAGTTGATCTCTGTTAGGAAAAGATTCAAGATTGGAGAAGTGCAGGAGGAGCATTGAGGGGGGCGGGAGGCTGAGTCTTAAGAGGGATTCCTCTGTGCTATCATGTTGCTGTGGTAAGGCTATATGCACTAATTGAAAGAAGGGGTGGCGGGCCAGTGTCCAAGCAGAACAGCCAATTCAGCCGGCTGTCATCGACCTAGGGAGGCTGGGAAAGCCAGTGGACTCCTGCACCTGGTTCTTGTCACTCTTGGTGTTTACAGATCCACACTTCTCTTTTCAGTTCATTCAGGAGGAGTCATTTTCCTGGACATCTCCATAATGGCATTGAGATGTCAAGCTGTTGTTTTTCCCAGTTGGTGGTCACCGCCAGGGAAGTTGCTTTCCTGATTTATTACATTGTCGGTAATCCCCAAGGAGCCAACAGATGTCAGTCGAAGTTATGTTCAGTGTCTCACTGATGGGGCCTGAAGAGACAGCATGTTTCTCACCTGGGGGTATGCATCAGAATCACCTGGGGCCCTTTTAAAAAAAATGTAGATGCCTGGAGATTTTGAGTCAGTCAGTCTGCAGTGGGGCCTAGCGTGTGGGCTAAAAGCTCCATAGGTGATTACATTTGCCTGTCAGTATCCACGGAGGATTGGTTCCACAACCCCCATCCCCACCCCTCGATGGATATCAAAATCTACAGATGCCCCAGTCCCCTGATGTGACATGGTATAGCATCTCCCTCTACTCTGAACACCTCCTCCTGTACACTTGAGATCATCGCTGGACTACTTAAGATACCTAACATGATAGAAATACTACACAGATTGTTGTACTGTATTGTTGAGGGAATAATGACAACAGAAAGGTCTGTACTTACTCCATGTAGGCACAGTTGAGGTTTTGGGGGGTTTTTTCCCAAATACTTTTGATCCAATTTTGGTTGAATGCACAGTTGTGATATCCACAGATATAGATGGCTGGCTGAGGTTTATTCTTTGCTAAGAACCTTTGCAATACAAAGAAATATGCTTTATTAAAGGGTTCCTATAGCCCATTTTCATAAATGTATATTTTTCTGGTTCTCTGAGTGTAACTACAGTAACAGTGGTCTTTGCTGAAAGCTTAGCTGCTTTAATTTCAAACTTGTTTTTGTAGTTGGGTCATGCCAGGAGTTGCACTCTCATTCAATACTGATGAAGAGTCTTCCTCTTTTGATGTCCAAGCCCCAAACAGAAGCTTTATTTATTATTGTAACTTCAAAATAACATGTACAGCCAGGTGCAGTGGTGCACACATGTGATCCCAGTGGCTCAGGTGTCTGAGGCAGGATGATCACCAGCCTCAGCAACAGTGAGGCGCTAAACAACTCAGTGAGACCCTGTCTCTACATAAAACACAAAATAGGGCTGGGGGTGTGGCTCAGTGGTCGAGTGCCCCTGAGTTCAATCCTCAGTACCCCCAAAACATAATAACATGCATAAAGGAGTTATTGATGAAAGTGTCATCCAATTACACTGTAATTCAGCCAGCCTTGGATATTGTGCCCATTCCTCCCCCTACTTTCTCTAGCCTCTTTGATTTTTTTTTTTTTTAATGGTGGTACCCATTGAACTCATAGGCTCTTAACCCCTGAGGCACATCCCTGGACCTTTTTATTTTTTATGTTGAGACAGGGCCTCACCAAGTTGCTGAGGCTGACTTTGAATTTTCAACCCTCCTGCATCCACCTCCCGAGCCTCCAGGATTACAGGCATACACCACTGCACACAATTGTCTAGCCTCTTTAAAAACAAAAAACAAAAACAACTTTGAAGTCTCCTTGTGGTTAAAATAAATACTCACAATTTATAAATCGATAAAGAATTCCCTGTTACTCTTAGGGACAAGCTTCCTGGAGAGCTGGCTTAGAGGTGCCAGGCTGGAGAAAGTTCTGTTTGGACTACACCTATGAAACAGGAGCCACAATGGACAGGGATGTTTTGATCCCCAAGTTCAGTTATGAAACTGAAGCTAATGCCACTCCTTCCCCTCTCGCGGTGCCTAGCATGTGTGAGGCCCTGGGTTCAATCCCTAGTGCTAAAAAGCAAAAATGAAAACCTTCCTCTCTGGCAGAACAAAGAGCCAGTACCCAAGACTGCCCAGCACCCACATCATGTCTAAGATTGTGCCTTGGTGTAGATCAAACAGGAGTGAGAACAGAGATGCCCAGAGCAATGTGACAGTGACAGGGCAGACAGGGTGGGGGAGCAGGTCCAAGGCTGCTCCCTGTTGCAAGGGGTGTTCCACGGGCTCCTCCTGAATCGCTGTAGAACAAGGAAGCTTGGTTCCCTGTTTGTAGAATACTAGGGGAAATGCCAGAAGTGAACAGCTGGAAATGTAATTCCTCTCCCTAGGAGGAAAAGTCTCAAAATAACTAGCTTGCTTAAAGGTGAAGGCAAGCGTTCCACACTTTGTCTACTCCAAGTCAGATTCCTAAAAATAAAATAGTTAGAACTGACTGCATTGGGCCATTTAAGCACTAGCCTTGGAAACATGGACTCATGAAAATCCATGCAGATGTAAGGAATACCATTGCATTTTATATATTAAATAAAATTTTCCAGCCCCATCCCAGTATTCATCAAAATAGCCTCTTGGACCCTCGGAGTTCTACACCTTTGGGAGATCTAAACTGCTTTAAAATAAAGGAATTACTTTTTTGTGTAAATATCTTTCATTTTGCCCATCTGGAAGTGATTTCTTGGTGCATATTGGAGCACAAAATACTGCAGTTAATTAAAGCAATACTGGATGTCATTTGCTAGAATGTCTTTTCCTACTGCTGACAGAAAACAGAAGGAGCTGTAGGAAAGAATTAGCAAGCCCATGAACCTTGGGCTCCCCTCCCAGTGACTGCCTTCTTCCTGGTGAAGAGGCAGGTAGAGGTGCACCCTTTCCCTAACGATCTACAGAAGCGATGTACAAGAGGAGACTGAGGCAGCCCACGAGCCAGGTGCTGGCCTGTCCATCTGTGGTGGCACCCTCTCTGAATATGTATAGATTGTGCTGCTCATTTGGGATCTCCTGTATTCTGAGTTTCTACCCCGATATCTTCTTGCCCTTCTCTATCCTTCCTGTCCCAATCACAGCCTGCTTTCCTGTGTGACCATCAATGGATTACTCTCCTCTATGCAGTAAGTTAATCCTGTGTTTTTTTGTTTTGTTTTGTGTGGGTTTTTTTTGTTTGTTTTTTTGTTTTGGTACCTGGGATTGAATTCAGGGGTACTCGACCACTGAGCCACATCCCCAGCCCTATTTTGTGTTTTATGTAGAGACAGGGTCTCACTGAGTTGCTTAGCGCCTCGCTGTTGCTGAGGCTGGCTTTGAACTCGCGATCCTCCTGTCTCAGCCTCCCAAAGTGCTGCAATTACAGGCGTGCACCGCTGTGCCTGGCTAATCCCATGTTCTTCATTACAGTGTGGGCATCTTGCAACAAAAACTTTTTCAAGAAGTCTGATATTTCTTTCAATAGTGGTGCTCTGTGGCACCGCTTCCATTAGTTTGGCTTCAAAATCATTACCCAGTTCCCATTGTTTGTTGGTATCCGCTCCCCCACGTCAGTAGGGCAACCAGGGATCAGTCCAGGGGGCAAAGAAACACTTCCTCACTTTCCACGCAGGAGGGCTGTGAAAGATGATGTACCTACCACTTCTCTCTGCCTTTTCACCTACACAACCAGGCTTAGGAGGTGCTGGTGAGCAGTGGTCTATAAAAGCACAGGGGGAAGAGAACCTTCCACGGAAGTCCTGCTGTCGGGTCTGTTCCGGCACCTTGGCATTGGGCGAGTCATTGATCCTCTGAGTGTCAGCTTTCAGTACCTGTGAGAGGGGATTATAATTAATAGGGCTGTGAAGGTCACATGAGACCGGTTGTGTGTATGGTGGTGGGAAATGTGAAGTGTTCATTATCATTTGCCAGGGCCCGAGTCTAGCTAGCAGGCCTGGAGGGTTGCTGTGTCACCCCATGTGGCCGGCTTACTCTCCCTGGGCTGACTAATAAAATGGCCAAGTGGCAACATATCCTGCTGTGTGTGCAAGCTGCATCCGCAGCAAGGGTCAGAATATCTAGTCTTTGCCTTTTTAGGTCATGATTGTGATATCCATCTTACTCAAGAGTTTTTAAAAGACTGCATTCTGTATTCTCCTTCCTCTAGCAGCTGCTATTTCCGTAGCATTTAGGGATAAACCTGCAGATACA
>PVHX01007648.1:78772-89637 GCA_004024805.1 Geosciurus inauris
TTTTGGTACTGGAGATTGAACTCAGGGGCACTCGACCACTGAGCCACATCCCAGCCCTATTTTGTGTTTTATGTAGAGACAGGGTCTCACTGAGTTGCTTAGCACCTCGCCGTTGCTGAGGCTGGCTTTGAACTCGCGATTCTCCTGTCTCAGCCTCCCTAAGTGCTGGGATTACAGGCTTGAGCCACCGCGCCCGGCTAGCTAACCACTTCTGAGAGGGACAGAATTCTTGCCTGCATGTGCCAACCCCCCGTCAGGCTTTTTAACCTATAATACCCAAAAAGAAAAAGAAAAAGAAAAAAAAAAACTAAGCAAGATTATCTTAAAATAGCCAATCCGTGGATTGAGGATGTAGCTCAGTGGTACAGTTGTAGAGTGCTTGCCTAGCAGTCTCATCCTCAGTACTGAACGCAGCATCAGCTGAGCCAAGTGGCACACTCCTGTTATCCCAGCAGCTCAGGAGGCTGAGGCAGAAAGATTGCGAGTTCAAAGCCAGCCTCAGCAATTCAGCAAGGTCCTAAGCAACTCAGTGAGACCCTGTTTCTAAATAAAATACAAAAAAGGACTGGGGATGTGGCTCAGTGGTTAAGTGTCCCTGGATTCAATCCTCAGTACCAAAAAAAAAAAAAAAAAAAAAGAGGCATTGAGGTTCACAAACGGTTTGGATTACTTTACAGTTGCCTTTCAAAGTTTAGACCTTTCCCAAGGCCAACTGAATCCCTGGCTCTTTCAGTCCCCTTTGGGGACTATTTATTCAGAGAATGGGGGGTGATAAGAGTTACCTTAAAATGAAACAGTGTTGAGCTGGAGATGCAGCTCAGTGGTAGAGCCCTCACCTAGCATGCATGAGACCCTGGGTGTGATCCCTTGCACTACAAATTAAATAAAAATAGTGGTAAATGCTTTTTCCCCCTAGGAATGTTTCTCACTCAGTCTGAAGGCTCTGGTAGCTTCTGCTCAGTAATGAAATGGAATTTGCAGTTTCCATGCCT
This sequence comes from Geosciurus inauris, assembly GCA_004024805.1. Lineage (NCBI taxonomy): Eukaryota > Metazoa > Chordata > Mammalia > Rodentia > Sciuridae > Geosciurus > Geosciurus inauris. The sequence goes on from PVHX01007648.1 coordinate 79,765, forward strand.
CCTTCTGTTTAGGGTAATTTTCCAGCAAGTGAGAAATTAAGAACAGCTTCTCCACAAACTTCCTTCCATTTCCAGGGCCAAGAAAAGTATTTGTAAAGCACTCCACAACTTACAGGGGTACCAGGTGATAGGGTGACAGGAAACGCCAGCTTCTCATGTCTGTCTGCTTTGTGCTGATGGAAAAGGAAGGTGCTTCTCAGGGAGGGGGAAATACCAGCTGCCAGAGAGCCCGCATTCCACAGGCTTCTTCACCAAAGAAGCTTGAGCCTGGGCCGACTGGAGCAACCACTGAAGGGCTTTAGCAGGCAAGTGGAAAAATTATCAAGCGGTGTGTGAAGAAAACGTCAGCACACAGACACCCTCACAATCCCATACCCAGGACCAGAGCCCCGAGCACAGGCTTAAGTCCACCATACTGGGGAGTGAACCCCAGAGTGCTCTACCACTGAGCTACATCTCCAGTGCTTTTTATTTTTTTATTTTGAGAGAGGGGTCTTGCTAAATTTCCCAGGCTGGTCTCACACTTTCCATCCTCCTGCCTCAGCTTCCTGAGGCGCTGGTTTACAAGTGTACAATCTCTGTGCCCAGCTGCCCTTAACTCTTAAGGATCCCAAGTGTTGGCTCTGCAGGAAGTGAGCTGGATTGCAGAGGAAGGTACTGGCAATATTTAAGGCCCCAGTTTGCTCAGCCCTGGGCCTTGGATGCAAGGCCTAGCTGTGTATGGCCTGCATATACTCTTTGATCATGAGCAGGTCTTGATAATTCAATACTATCTGTACATGTTTGGGGAATGAGGGTGTAAGAAAAGGATGAGAGAAGCCGGGCGCGGTGGCACACGCCTGTAATCCCAGCACTTGGGGAGGCTGAGACGAGAATTGTGAGTTCAAAGCCAGCCTCAGCAATGGCGAGGCACTAAGAACTCAGTGAGACCCTGTCTCTACATAAAACACAAAATAGGGGTGGAGATGTGGCTCAGTGGTCGAGTACCCCTGAGTTCAATCCCCAGTACAAAGAGGAAAAAAAAGGGATAGGAGAAAAAGGGGTTGAATCTCATTAATAATCTCATGAGATCAAAATCCCCCATTAGGAGCTAGGGTTCTGGCTCAGTGGTAGAGCACTTGCCTGGCATGTGTGAGGCAGTGGGTTTGATCCTCAGCACCACATAAAAATAAATAAATAAAGTTATTGCGTCCATCTACAACTGAAAATACTTTTTTAAAGAATCCCTCATTAAGTAGGTGTGATTAACTCCATTTTGTGGATGAGACCTGGAGGCTCAGAGAGGGAAAGTGGCATTTCCAAGGCTTTGTGTCCAGGAAGGAACAGAGGCAGGGTTTGTCTCCAGTGTCATTCCATCGTCCTGGCACCTAGTACTCCACAGGTAGTTTTCAAGTTTTATAAAACCAAATTTTCCATGGAGCCCACACTATGCAAAATAGATGTAAAATATTAGTATATTTTATGAATTTAAACAGTTTTTAAAGCAAATCGGTAGAATATAGAAACTATTTCAGTAAATAGACAGCATTTAAAATCTAAGGTTATAGATGATAATTTACATGCAGCAACCCCAGCATCCAATTTATTTCTGTTTGCTTTGGTTGCACAGAATAGAGAAATCTTGATTTGGTCCAGCTAACCACTTTAAAATAGTGTCATTGTCTTCAGTTTTTAAACAGTCCTGCTTCCAAGCCACCAAGAGACTCTCCAGAAGTCTCTGGAGATGACCAGCCCTAGCAGCAAAAGGAGGACACACTGAGGATCTTCAACAGCTGACATCCACCATGTGACACATTGGAGGATGCATGCCATGTGGTAATTATTAATGTTTATTGTTTAAGACAGGTTTAAAATAGGGATTTTGGGGGGTTGGGGGCGATTGAACCCAGAGGCACTCTACTGCTGAGCTACATCCCTGGCCCTATTTGTTTATTTATTTTCATTTTGAGTCAGGATCTTGCCAGGTTGCTCTGGCTAGCCTCAAATTTGGCTATCTCCTGACTTAGCCTCCTGAGTTGCTGGGATGATAGGCATAAGCCATGTGCCCAGCAAAATATGCATTTTAAAAAGTGAAGTTAGAATCAAACTTTCATAGAGACCCTTCCTCCATCAAAACATCTCTGAAGAATTCAAGGTTTTTCCTCCTCTGTCAGTTTGAAAGCTGCTGCTCTCTTTAAAACGATGCTGCTGTTTGTTTTTCTGAGCACGGAGGAGGCTGGGCATGGATCCCCTCAGTACAGGAAGAAGCACCATTTCATTTGAAGTGCACCACCCATTCAACAACAACACCTGAACTGTCACCTAAATGCTGTATGAACAGCCCTGGAAGCCACCTCCTTCTGGGAAAGGACAAGAAGAGCTCTGCTGAGTAACCACTCCTGCAAGACTCATGCGGGACAGCTGTGTTCTCTGAGAGAAATGGTGAAACCAGAGTGGAGGGAAGGGGCTCAGGCGAAGGGGCTTGGGCCACCTTTGAAAGGACGCAGATTCTTCTTCCAAAACCTCCGCAAGCTCCAAGTATTATCCCTGAGGCCTCACATGTCTGCATATGCAATGCTTCTCGGCCTTTTCAGAACTTGAAGCAGACAAACCAGTATGAATCCGGTTGCCTCTTGGACAAATCAATAGAAGGGACTGCTGGGACCCAGGGTATGGGCCTGAGAACTGTGGCTGCTTCAGGGTGCACCCCTCCCTCTCTCTGCAGCCCCAAGGGCTTTAAGGGGCTCAATAGCTGGGTACCTGTTATGCCCCATAGCAATGGTTCCAGCTGTCCAAATGGGAAGTTCTGAATTGGAGCATCAGGGTTGGGTGTTACGCTGGTTTCTTTGTTTGGGGACTTTCATCAAAGTCCTTCCTTTTGGGGATGAAATACTGAGACCCCAAGGCTTTCAGTCCCCTGCCATGAAAGAAGACTGGCTGGCAGAGCCAGAGTCACCCTTGAAGAGCCTACCTGCCACTCACTGTACCACTCTCCCTAGCTGGGCTGCCCTGGGGTCTTTGTTCTAACACCCCCCACCCCCCACCCCACCCCCCCGGGTTCCTTAGGCCTGTCTCCTTTTCCCTGCTGCCTGCAGAAGTGAACAGGAGTCTCCATTCTTCCTTGATCCTATTGTCGTCTCAGCCACCTGCTACTCCTGTGCTGGCTTTGGTTAGCATTTCAAACAAGACGTCCACAGCCTCCATCCCTACCTGCAGTTGCCTCTGTGTTCCCTCTCGGGGCGTTCAGCTTCCATCTCAGCAACTCTTGAAGGTCACGGATGCTCTTCTTATCAAACGCATGCTCTCTTTACACTTGCCATGCATCCGAGTCCTCCCCACCCCAGAATTCTCCCTTCACTCCTTGGGTACCTTCCTTTCCTGCCCCAGAACTACATGGCCTCCTTCACCAGCCCTCCGTTCCTTCAGAGCTTTCACCCTGGCCAGGTCTCTAGGTCTGAGGCCTCCTGTTGTTTGCATTCCATGCTCCTTCAGAAAATGTACCTGCTGTTGCAGGAACAATGCCAGCTGGAACTTCTGCCATCAGTCCACTTTGCAGGTCCCATCACTAAGGCATATGTGCCATCTCAACTCCCTTCATGAGGTCCCCACTTCCAAATGTTTCCCTTCTTTCCCTCGTACCTCAGTCTCAAAACCTTAGAGTCAGTCACCCTGGACCACTATGACCATATGATGAGTTTATCATCAAATTGTTAACAATTGTTAGTTGTTGATTATATAAACAACACTCACAAAAATCAAAAGAAAATCTAAGCCAGGTACAGTAGCACATGCCTATAATCCCAGGGACTCGGGAGGTTAAGGCAGGAGGATGGAAAGTTCAAAGCCAGCCTCATCAACTTATGAAGGCCTTGTCTCAAAATAAAAATTTTTAAAAGGAATGGGGGGCTGAGGCTGGGGCTCAGTGGTAGAGCACTTGCCTAGCATGTGTGAGGCACTGGGTTCGATTCTCAGCACCATATATAAAAAATAATAATAATAAATGAATAAAATAAAGATCCATCAACAACTAAAAAAATAAAAAAAAAATAAAAAAAGGAATGGGGGTGCTGGGGTTGTGGCTCAGTGGTAGAGCACTTGCCTAGCATGTGTGAGGCACTGGGTTTGATCCTCAGCACTACATTAAATAAATAAAGGTATTATGTCCATCTACAACTAAAAAAATATTTTAAAAAAAGGAATGGGGGTGTTACTCATTTGGCAGAGTGCCCCTGCTTTCCTTCACCAGTACTTCAATTTAATTAATTAATTTTAAAAGAACAAAAGAAAAAGGGGTTGGGGATGTAGCTCAGTGGTAAAGTGCACTGTTCAATCCCCAGTACCAAAAAAAAAAAAAAACCCAAAATGCAGTAATAATATTTGCTTGTTCCTTAAAATACAATAAAGTTAAGTGTGGTGGCACATGTCTATAATCCCAGCAACATGTGAGGAAGAGACAAAAATAAAGTACAATATTAGTATTCAAGTCAACAAAGTAAAACAACATACCAAAAGTCCAATTCTCTTTCTTTCTGAACTTTCTATGTCCATATTGGGGAAGGGAGAGAGGAGTTCTTTTCCTAAAAAATCAATATTAAGTATATTTTTCTGCAGCTTAACAATATATCTTGAGCATATTTTTCCTCAGCACATATAAAACTTGTGTGTATGGTGTGTGGGGGCGGGGAGAGAAAGATACTGGAGTTCTAACCCAGATCCTCACACATGCTAGGCAAGTACCACAGAGCTATACCTCCAACTCTCATCTCTCTCCCTCCCTCTCTCTCTCTTTCTCTTTCTCTCTATATGGGGATGCACTATCACTGAACTACATTTGCATCTCTTTTATTTTTTTTATTTTGAGACAGGTCTCACTAAATTGTCCAGGCTGGCCTCCAGTTTGTGATCCTCCAGCCTCAACCTCCTGTTGCTGGGATTACAGGCACATGCTAATTCTCATTCTTTTTACTGGCTGCATAGGGTTTCATAGTTCATATATACCACTGTTTATTTCTCCAGTGCTGTCTCTTGATGGTATATGTCCTTCCAAAATTCTTATGTTGAAACTTAATTGCTATTGGGATAATGTTAAGAGTAGACCTTTAAGGGGTGATTAAGTCATGAGGGCAGAACTCTCATGAATGGGACTAATGACCTTATAATGAAGTGCATGGGCATGTGGGAGCTCTTCATCCCACTTTGCCCTTCTGCCTTCTGCCATGTAGCAAGTTAACAAGTCTCCCTCTCAGAAGCAGAAAGCAACCCTTGTTAGACAACTTGATCTTGGATTTCTCAGCCCCCAGAACTATGAAAAATAAATTCCTATCACTTGTGAATTATGCAGTTTGTGGTATTTTGTTACAGCAGCATGAACAGACTGAGACAGCCAGTGTCCTATCAATACACAGACAGGTTGTTCTATTTTTTTGCTATTAGAAATGCATCATCAGTGAAAAATCTTTCCATAAATTCTATGCTTACTTGTGCTCACTTTTTACTTGTGCTCATTTTACAGGATACCCTCCTAAAATTGTTATATTTCCAATTAAAAAGATGAAAGTATATGCACATTTAAAATGTTGCCAGCTCTTGGCTAAATGCCCTCTGCAAGGTGTTTTTTGCACACTGTCACTGGCAGCATGTGGGTACCCACTTCTCCACATCCTCACTCGCCCTAGATGTTTTTTCCTGGCTTCTTGAGCTAGAGGATGTAGTTGCAGATCTAGCTGTAGAAACTCAGTAAGAAGAAGTTCCCCTTTGGTTTTCATTGCTCAAGAACAAATGTGACGCAACCTGTACTGTGTCTTGCAGGACAGTTTCTGCATTCAAGGTCTGTTGAATAAAAGACCCATGGCTTCCCTTTCATGCTCTGTTGGCTCACTCATGAGATCAATGATCATCCTTTTTATATGTAGTAAGATAATAATTAGATATTACAGTGTGTATTTTTGTGGGTTAGGGATGTAGCTCAGTAGTAGATCACTTGCCTAAAATGTGCAAGGCCCTGGTTCCATCCCCAGCACTGCAAAAACCAAAATAAAGTGGGTATTTTTCCCATTCTTTCTTATTTCTACTCTTTTTAATTTTTTTTGTAGTTGTAGTTGGACAGAATGCCCTTATTTTATTTGTTCATTTATATGTGGTGCTGAGAATCAAACCCAGTGTCTCACACATGCTAGGCAAGCGCTCTGCCACTGAGCTAGCTACAGCCCCAGCCCTTACCTCTACTCTTTCCCCCATTACCGCAGCAGCAGGTACATGATCGTAATCCCTGTCCACAGGTGCAGAGAGTAAAGACAGAATAGCTTGGATTTTTTGCATTTGAACTCATGTATGAACTTTTAAAATTCTTTAGTAGAAATGTGAGTCTTGAAAGCCATGGCTGTTCAGCAAGAGTGTTAGAATGCTGTTTAATTTTGCTTCTTATTTTTAAGTGTGCCTTTAAATTCTAAGTACCAAAATCCTCGAGGACTTTGCATACAGTACTCTCCATCATAAGGATAGTGCATCTTGACATTAACTCTGTGCGCTGCAGAGTGCCCACTCTCCATTGTGAGCAGGGTTAGTTACTAAGAGTTCCCATGCCCTCTGAACTCCCAGAAGCAGTGACAGGACCAACACATTGGAAGAGACCTTGGGTTGGGACACCTAGAGTGCAGAACAGGTAACATACAGACACCGAAAGCAGATGGCAAGCAGTGGCCCAGAAGAACAAGTTACACCTTAGTAGAGGCCAGAGAAGTAGGAAGACGACCATGGATGAGGCACTCACTGCCAACTACCCGCCTTGCTGCCAGCATGCTATTTAAGCCTTACTAGACATCACCTGAACAAAAAGAGACAGGCAGGAGCAGTCATTACTCAGGAGCCACTGGTTTTTATCATCATCCTGAAGATAAAAACCTACTCTGACCTAGCAAGACAGTTTTCTAATTTTGAACAAATCCAGGGGCCTATGAACTAAATTGAGTTCAGTTAAAAATAAATAACTATTAGAATCATTAACCTTTTATATGCTAGAATATATAGTCACTAAACAAAAACCTTTACAGGCACCAAAGGAGGCCTCGCAGCTCATCACTGTGCACTTGAGCTGGCATTTCCAGCCGGAAGCACAGTGGTACTGAGCAAGCCACCCTCACTCTTCTCCCCCTTGTCACCGATGCACATCTTTTGCTGAGTGCATCTCCAGGAATGGAGCTGATTGGCTCCACAAGGACTGAACTTAGGGCTCTCTGCTGGTCTGCAGCATGCCCCACCTAAGGAAGCTAAGCCAGAGGAGAAAGATGACCAGCAAAACTGCCATGCAGTTTCATTTAAGATCTGGTCCAGGGCTGGAGTTGTGGCTCAGTGGTAGAGCACTTGCCTAGCATGTGTGAGGCACTGGGTTCAATTATCAGCACCACATATAAATTAAAAAAAAAATTCATTGACAACTAAAAACAAAAAAATTTTAAAAAAAGATCTGTTCAACTATGTGCTGTGGTTTGGATCTTCGATGTCCCCCAAAGGCCTGTATGCTAAAGGCTTTGTCACCAGCGTGGTGGCATTATTACCTTTAGGAGGTGGGGCTTAATGGAAGGAAGTTAAGTTGTTGGGGATGTGTCTTTTAAGGGGAAATTGGGACCCCAGCCCCTTCTCTCTCTCTCTCTTGCTTCCTGGCTGCCATAAGGTGAACATACCTCTTCCACCTTGCACCCCCGCCATGGCATACTGTACCACACAGGCCAAAGGCAACAGGGCCAGGTGACCATGAACTGAAACTTCTGAAACCACAAGTTAAAACAAATCTTTCCTCTTTTTACATTATCTCGGGTATTTGTCACAGTGACAGAAAGTAGTCACTGTGCTTAGAGTTAGATGAAGTCTAGGACTATGATTGGATTCCAACACAACCTTTATTCCCATAGACTAGGCCGCTGAAGCATTCTTGTGTGCAGCCACCAGAGTTCCCGAGGTTGGCCATGAAGCAATTTTTGGTGCAAACGATGCCTCTGCTCTACTACTCAGTGATAAGCAAAGGGGCCCCCAGAGCTCCCAACCCTTGCCAAGCTGCTGCTCCTGCCTGGATTGAGCTCCCACTTCCTTCTTTGATTGTCTGTTTCTTAGAGTGGAGCTCAGGCTCCACTGCCTTCAGGAGTCTCCCCCAGACTTGATCTCCCTCCCTTTACCAGGCTGGGTGGATCCCTCTCTGTGCTTCCACTCTTCCTGCCACACACCTGACACTTGATAGTCTGGGTTGACAGAATGAGCCCACGTTATCTACAGAGGCCAGGATATCTGCAATGTGTATGTGTGTGTGTGTGTGTGTGTGTTGCTGGAGATCAAACTCAGGCTCATGCACAAGCTAAGCGCACGCACTACCACTAAGGTACACCCCAGTCCTCTTGCAATATTTCAACAAGGAGCACAGAACCCAGATTCCCTAATGTCAGTGTGTGATGACAGGAGGCCAGGACAGACTCATGTTAGAATGCTTTTTTTGTACAATGTGTAAAAAGAACAGCCCAGTGTTGAGTCCCCAGTGTCCCTCTGCATATCCATCCTGTTTCAAGACTGAAGTTCTATCAGTCTTGGATTGTTTCTGATATTCTAGAAACTTCCATTTCTAACACAGCTGCTAACAAGAGGGCTCTTTTCCTTTTGCTCTCCCCAGCAAAGCTGGCCCCACAAGTCTGCCAGGCAATCAGGCTGGATGCTAAGGAAGTCAGCTGACATCACTAGAGGTGGAAGAGGTCATCTTACGGTCTTTAAAAAAGTAAAGTGCCAGAATGGGATTTGGGTATATTTGGATATTTAATGAGGGTCTCAGGGTGTCCTAGCTGGAACTGAAGGTGAGCACCCTCATCATTCCCAGGTTCAGACAGATGCTTCTTCTTTTTTTTTTTTTTTGGTACTAGAGATTGAACTCAGGGGTCCTCGACCACTGAGCCACATCCCCAGCCCTATTTTGTGTTTTTATGTAGAAACAGGGTCTCACTGAATTGCTTAGCACCTCACTGTTGCTGAGGCTGGCCTTGAACTCGCGATTCTACTGTTTCAGGCTCCCTAAGTGCTGGGATTATAGGCTTGAGCCACCGCGCCCAGCTCAGACAGATGCTTCTTAATTTTCTTTTCTTTTTTTTTTTTTTTAAGACAGGGTCTCACTAAGTTGCTTAGGGCCTTGCTAAGTTGCTGAGACTGGCCTCAAACTTGTCATCTTCCTGTCTCAGCCTCCCAAATCACTGGAATTACAGGCATGAGCCACTGTGCCCAGCTTTCACACAGCTTCTTTGCATGCAGGACCTAGAACCCTTTTAGAGAAATCTTAAGAAAAGGAACCAAAAGGATAGCTCTAGCTTAGGAGATGGGGAGAAGGATTTGGAATTTAAAGGGGTATTTATTTGACTAATATTTGTCTCTTGATCTAGCCCTGCAGCATTCAAGTTTGAATCTTAGAGCAGGAGGAAGGCATGAAGGAAACCACCCTACAAGTGCAACCAGAAAGGGTGAGGGACACTCTGCTGCAGAACACCTCACAGCCCTGTACCTGGGAGCCATGGTGCCCTCTGGCCTCTAGCAGCATTGGCAACAGTACCTGGCAAGGCAGAGGAGTGGTACCCACAGTGTCACAAGCATAGCCTCTCCTAGGTGACTGGTAGGCTGTGGCTGTCTCAGCAAGGGCAGCCCACCAGAAGGCTATGGGGAGATACCCTCATGCAACCAGAGGCCATGTGGACTGAGAATAGATGAGACACATGAGATTTCTCTTGGGGACCTTCCTTCTCACACCAAGTTCTTCCCCAACCCCAGCTAATTCTTGGTAAAGACTCAAACTGAAAAACATTTCTTCAAAGGCGTGTGAAAGTCTTCAAGTATCAGCAGCTCTAAGCGGTGTGTGGCTGCAAACCACACCAC